>BQNB010004682.1:50665-106305 GCA_026074375.1 Tanacetum coccineum | reverse complement strand
CACAGAAAAGGCAAAAAAGAAAAATAAACAAACCTATTTTTAAGGAAATAAGAGAAATCAATAAATCAAGATATATAAACAAATGCGTAAACAATCAACAAATGATTAAGATAAGACCCACATGATGATGTCATTCTACAAAAGTCTACTCTCTTGTAAATTTCTTCCCAATTACATCCAGTTGACTTGATCAATTAAGATATTAATATCATATTCTCATTGCTTGAAAGTTTCTTGAACTTTGGTCGAACATTTTGGACATGAAAGAATCAATTTCCTCGTATATTATATGAAATTACCAGTTAAAATTAATGAAACTTCACTTGATAAATTGCATTAATCAGCAGATGCGAATCTATAGTAGGAATCTGTATTTTGTCTCATCGTGTGTCGCATTACTTATTTTGTACGTAAACACACACTATTGATTACAAAATAGAAATGAAAATGCTATTATCATAATCTTTAGTCACCTAACTTGTATTTACATCATTAGCTACATATGCACAACTATGAAACTCAAGCTCTACTCCGGGCCATGTCTAAGTAATGTCAGGTAGCAATATGAAGTACGCTTGCATTAAAGAAGAGTGTAAGGGCATCTCCAATGGATGCTCTAAAAGACTCTTCTATCTCTAAATATTTTGCTTCATCTTCATGGTGTTTGAGGGAGGTTGTGAAAATTATTCAACTGCTAGATATTGAAACGGGTCAGTATAGGATTTTTATGCCAACAACTTAATTTCCCAAAGGTCAATAGGAGAATGTGAATTTGCTATTGCTATAAAGGCCAATTGCCAAAAAAAATTCTTATTTTCTTTATCAATTTAAACCATACGTATAGAGTCATAGTTTGTGATTTTGATAAGATAAAAATGTTTAAGAAAACTAACAGCCAATATGTTTAGAATAATCTTTTGAGTTTCCGATAAATACAAAAAGTTTATAGTAATCCATTTCATTTCTCAAATGAATTTCTACAACAACACAACATCTAGTCCTGTGCATTTATTTCAACAATTGGTGTGCGTTAAATGTACTAATGTATGTTATCAACTAGGTAGATATATAACAAAAAGATAAGCTTATTGAGGAACTGCAAACCTGGACAATATAAATACGATTATCATTAACTAGTAAATTATACCTCAATTGGCAGACAAGGACATGGTCTCGAAGAGCATGCAACCTCAAAATGCGGCTAGGCTTATAATCTTATAGTATACATAGCAACCTCAAAACAAAACCCAAGTCAATCTGCAACTACCAACAGTACGTATTTCCATATAATAGTAATACTCAACGATCTCTACTCATATATTTCATCAAACACTTGCTGTGTCACTACTCTAAAACCCACAGACCAAATATATTTGTTGTCATGAAAAATGTGTGGGACCAAATATATTTAAAGATCAAGGGAGCAAATCGTGGCGTTTGATTTCATTCTGATTCAATGGCTAACATCAAAACACCCAATCCCATACCAAGTGATCCAATTAAACCCCACTTTTGAAAATGGGTGGAAGATGCTACTCTCCTAGTCCAATGGGTCGCTATGGTGGAGGAGGAGGAGGTGGTGGTGGTGGTCGTGATAGGGATCTTCCGACCAGTCTGCTAGTTCGTAATCTTCGTCATGACTGCCGGTTTGTTCTCACTAATCCACTTCACTTGCTTTCGTGATTTTGTGTGGGTTTATGCTTGTGACTTAATTTATGGGCTTTTACTTGTGACTTAATTTCTAGCCTTTTACTTTTACTTGTCCCCTTGTGTCGCGTGCTATGTAAAACTGGACAATTTGGTCCCCTAAAGGACATCTATTTGCCAAGGGATTATTACAGCGGGTGAGCTTGTGTACCCTTCACCGTCATCATCTTTATTTTATTGCCGGTTAGGTTTACACAAGGGTTAACATTTTTTTTTCATATAATATTTTGACACAAGGCAACAATGTGTTGTGCCGCTTTACTCACTAAAACCTTTATATTTATCAGTTGATATAGCCTAGTATTCAGCACTCTATTGTCTTCATTCCGAAAAGATAAAAAAATGATTTCTAATACTAATAATGCTGGCTTACCTTTACGATTCAGTAAATTTGATCACACCGTGTTATTATGTCTCCAATTGGGTTTTAAGGTGTTGAGATTCAACAGTGAAATGTGGTAAAAGTTTTGAAAAGATCAATCGAGTATTAAGAGTAAGAGCAATTCAAGTAATAAGAGATTAAGAGTTTTGTTCAAGAGTAGTGTGAAGATGAGAAGGAAATTGATGTCGAGATTTTTCAAGTCTTGAAGAATTTCAAGTCATATTAATAACCAAATTTGAAGGTCAGCAGCTACGAGCTTGCTTTATCTGCCATACAACCACCTTTCAAATTACTACTGGTTCTTCGTTTATTCAACTTTACTATCACGGGCGGCTTGAAAATTTTGTAGCACTAAAACGGTACTTGATTAATGCTTTTTGAAAATTTCCAAATGATTGTTGATAAATCAAGCGGAGATCACTACTTTTGAGATTTACAAACAGCCCAATCAAATATCCGGGTCAAAATCTACTTTTTTTTTAATTATATGTATTATTTGCAGGGAGCAAAGAGGGTTTGGGTTTGTTCAGTTTCTAGAACCTGCTGATGTTGCAGAAGCAAAATATCATATGGATGGTCAGGTTCTTCGGGGCCGGCAGCTGACTGTTGTCTTTGCAGAGGAGAACCACTAGAAGCCAACTGACATGCGGACAAAGGAATGCAAATAAAACTACTCACTATAATGTGCATTACAAGAAAGGTTATAGTAATATCATAAAGTGAGTATTTTATATAACTTTTTGTGTTGCGCAAAAGTTTAGTTATCTGATGCATTGAATATGCTACTGGATGCAGAGGCGACAACGGCAGGTTTAATGATCACAGGAGGTCACCACCACCATGTTATTCACGCTCACCACCTCCACGCTACTCTCGCTCTCCTCCTCCACGCAATGCTCGATCACGATCCAATAGCCGTGAGTACTCTCCTCCCCTAAAGAGAAAGCAACATGTCAGGTATATTTTACAACTAACTTTATCATGTACCGAGTGTTATTTTTTGATGTATTTAAGCTTGTTAAACTTTATACTTTGTTTACATGTTTTTATAGGTCTATTTCACCTGGAGAAAAGAGGCTAGTCGAGAAAGGTCGTACTCACGATCGCCTCCTGCTAGAGGGCGTTCACCACCTCCAAGGAGTCTTCTTGTGGACAACACGTCTCTGCCCTACAACGGGTCAAGGAGTCCAAGTCCTCTGCAACCATGGGAACGTAGCCGCAGTCCAGCAAGGGAGCAAGCCAGAGCAGCAAGGGATCCTAGCCGCAGTCATTGACTTGATATTTCTTGAACTGATCAACTAAGTAGCCGTAAGATTAATGGGATTATATTTTCCAACATATTCCCCCCTAATCTATTAATCTTTGTGTCTTCAATCTTCTTGTTCTTGATGCCTTCTTCAAACCCTTTAAATCTGGATTTAAAGCTTGATGTCTTCAATCTTTAAAGCTTGATGCTTTGTATGTCTTCTTAACTATACCAGGGTTCCCATTCTCTGCTTCTTGGTTTGCACATAGTGACTTCGGGCAGGTTCTTCTATGCCCTCTTATGCAAATTTGCAGAAACTCCGAACCGAGACTTTGTCCCATCGTTTACTTAATCTCGGTAACCTTGAAAGGCATCATCAAATCGTTGCCGGCTCACCAATAGTGTGGTCTCTCTAAAGTCCTCGTTCAAATAGTGGTATCACCTTAAGTTCTTTTCTCGTCCGCCTTTCTTTCTCTTCTGAGGAGTTTTCTCGTGTGGCGTGCTCTTTCACATTCAATTTCGTGCATCTTCGTGCATTTGGCATCCCATGTTCGCAGTCTTTCTTAAAACGCAGGGTTTTGATTCTTTGAATGATGATGAACAGAATTGTTGCTGTGCTTGAATCCCTTTCGCATCTTGAACACATTAGAAACGGAGAGGCGGATTTCACACAGGTCTTGACAATCGCTCCAGGAGCGTATTTTGATCAAACAAAATCAT
Source organism: Tanacetum coccineum (assembly GCA_026074375.1). Classification (NCBI taxonomy): domain Eukaryota; kingdom Viridiplantae; phylum Streptophyta; class Magnoliopsida; order Asterales; family Asteraceae; genus Tanacetum; species Tanacetum coccineum. The sequence goes on along the minus strand of BQNB010004682.1, from coordinate 102,250 downwards.
GAACATAAACATCATTAAGAAATAAAAAGCAAAGTAGATGGTTAGACCCTAATAAATTCTCGATATATAAATCGAATGGGTGAATGGTGATTTCAGAATTTCCTTTCTCTATAATATAATGAATGATACGGTGCGTACAAGGGTTGTGATGGTTCTATTTGAACCAACAATGCATGTCCCTCTATCAAAAGGAAAAGACACGACCTTTCAAATAACTAAAAACCGTAATCTATCTGTCCTATCCTAATAAGGTTTCGGTTCTGTGTTTGGGTTTGTGGCCTCGCCCTTACCATAAAACTCATGGGGGGGGGGTGGGGGGGTGGGGGTGGGGGGTATGGGGGGGGGGTTTTTATTTATTCTAAGTATTATACAAAGATTAATAGGATTATATTTTCCAACATATTCCCCCCTAATCTATTAATCTTTGTGTCTTCAATCTTCTTGTTCTTGATGCCTTCTTCAAACCCCTTTAAATCTGGATTTAAAGCTTGATGTCTTCAATCTTTAAAGCTTGATGCTTTGTATGTCTTCTTAACTATACCAGGGTTCGTCCAGTCACTTCTTCTTGGTTGCCATAGTGACTTCGGGGCAGGTTTCTTCTAGCCCTCATATGCAAATTTGCAGAAATCTCCGAACCGAGACTTTGTCCATCGTTACTTAATCCTGTAACCTTGAAAGGCATCTCAAATCTTTGCCTTGATGCCCCAAATGGTGGTCTTCTCTAAAAGTCTCTCGTTCAATCGTGGTAACCCTTATAGTTCTTTTCTCGTCCGCCTTTCTTTCTCTTCTGAGGAGTTTGTCTCTGTGAGGCGTTCTCTTTCTCTTCAATTCGACATCTTCTTCAATTGGCATCCATGTTCGCGTCTTCTTTAAAACGCAGGTTTTGATTCTTTGAATGATGGATGAACATGAATTGTTGTGTTGCTTGATCCCTTTCGCTCTTGATACCACATGTAGAAACAGAAGCGGATTTCCACAGGTCTTGACAATCTCTCCAGGATCGTATTATGATCAAACAAGCATCATGAACATAAACATCATTCAAGAAATAAAAGAACAAAGAAGATGGGTTGAACCCTAATAATTCTGATATATAAATCGAATGGGTTGAATGTTGATTACAGATTTCCTATCTATATAGATGAATATACGTTGCTAGCTAAGGGTTTTGATGGTTCTATTAACCAACAGGCATGTCCCGGCTATCAAAAGTAAAAGACACGACCTTTTCTAAATAACTAAATAACCGTATCTATCTATCTATCTATCCTAATAAGGTTTCGGGTCTGTGTTTGGGTTTGTTGGCCTGCGGCCCAAACCAGTAAAACACAGGTTTTATTTATTCTAAGTATTATACAAAGATTAATAGGATTATATTTTCCAACATGCTAAACCAAAAGTAACTCCTAGCAGAGCTACGGCTTAATTTGCCAAACATAGCCTTAAGTTCATAAACAAAAACTGATTAGTGCGTGGTTAGTAAAATGAAATCTGCTACTCTTAAAGTGATAATCAGAATCAGACTCCTTCATATAATTGCTCAAAACTTTGTAACTGAAGTATGGAAACATAATACGAGGATAATCAGCTTGCAAATGCAATATTATTTAACCCCCCTTTGTATTGCGTAAAAGTTTAGTTATCTGATGCATTCAATATGCTACTGGATGCAGAGGCGGCAGCGGCAGGTTTAATGATCGCTAGGAGACACCACCTCTTATTCGATGCTCACGGCACCTCCACGCTACTGCTTGGTCTCCTCCTCCATCGCTTGCTCAATCACGATATAACAACCATCACTACAACGCTGTCCCGAACCAAAGCCGTGAGTACTCTCCTCCCCTAAAGAGAAAGCAACATGTCATAATATGTTTTTAACAACTAACTTATAAATTTACGAGTTTTATTCTTTGCTGTTTTTAAGCTTGTTTTTACTTTATTCTTTATTTACCTGTGTTATAGGTCTGTTTCACCTGGAGAAAAGAGGCATAGTCGAGAAAGGTCGTACTCACGATCGCCTCCTCCTGCTAGAGGGCGTTCACCACCTCCAAGGAGTCCTGTTGTGGACAACAGGTCTCCACCCTACAACAGGTCAAGGAGTCCAAGCCCACTGCTAGCAAGGGAACATAGCCGTAGTCCTGCAAGGGAGCGAGCCAGAGCACCAAGGGATCCGCCGTAGCCCTGTCCAGCGTGATTACTCTCCTAGTCATTTAGAGCCTATTTCGTTATTTTGTTGCTTGTCATTTGGGAGATACCTATGTTGTAGACAATGGTAACTAGGTCTGTACTTTTAATAAATGGCAACTGTACTTTCTGATGTTTACGTACGACTGTTTTGGTGTAAGATAATGAAATTTAGAATTGCTTCCTTATTGATATTATGAGTGTGTGTGGCTACATCCCACAGTTGGAACTTGGTTCTGTTTGGTTTATAGGTAACACATTACATCACTCAACACAATGCATAACATGTCATTGTTCTGCTAAACAACCAATAAACGGTATCTGTGGATACCAACTACAGGTCATATGTTTAAAATGTACTTGTATGTACTTATTCAATGGTGAATTGATGCATAAACCAACAAGGTAAATCAGGGGTCGCCCAAACAACCTCGTCCAAAATGCGACAATATTTCGCATCACCATTTTCACCAAGCGGTTTGCTTTCATCCGCGATCAGGGTTCCCTCCTGCCACCATATACTGTCCGTTAAACACTTTTCTCTCATTGCCGAAGTAACTGTTCCGAGTCCCTCTCTTTCTAACTTAGTCACCATCCGTGCTAAATCACATGACAATGAAAGCGAGATCCAAGTTGACTATTGACTCAAGTCCATCAGAAAGCGATCAGTGAGGTTTCCTGTCACCAGTCTCATTGTAATCAGCATATGATACAATCTAATTCATTGGCTCCATTAATTTTGACGACCGTCAAAACCTGCTTCTATGAAGTTTTGGGGCAGCCATTTGAAAGGCAGTGATGACACCGGGAATCTCGTCGATTGGTTTTGTCTAGTGGCGTTGGATACTGAGCTATCTTCTTCTCCAGAAACATCGAAAACGGTTGATGTTATGCGGCTTTGTCTGTGCTAGAAATTGGAGACCGGCGTCTTGTTCATGGTATCAACAAGAAGTGTCCAAATATATGAATACAAAATCTTTATCTACAGAACTAACAGTAACTAAAAAAAGAATGTGGGAGCGTATATCATTGTTATGTGCATGACCTTGAGACACCTGGAGCTGCTCTGTGATGCCCAAATGTGCCATCAGTACCCAAACAACAAACAATGCAGATATGCATCGATCCCCTTCCACTTTACCAGGCAACACTTCATGAGAAGTCATCTTCCAAGAGTTCAACGTTTTAGGTAATGAAGACCTTTTTCTTTGAAAATCGCATTGGTTTCAGCAGGCAAGAAGGGTCCGCGATGCCCTGTTCATCCCAATATCTATGCAACATAACTGTATGTCACGAGAAGATACACTTAGATAGTCCCTATAAGTGGCTGCTTTCCGTTCGGCATATAATCAAATCAGAACATCTTGAGTGTCAAAATTGCTGATACTCCATAGAATAGCGCCACCTAAGTCTGTTCGTGCGAAAAACTCCTTTAAGATAACCATCTTCTTAACGAACACCGACTGCAAATCAATCCTTTTTGGTTGTCAAAACTTTGTTGTATGTCTTGTAACTAGGCTGTTCAGGATGTACATGATTATTGACTGTAATGGCGAGTTCAGCGATCTCCTCCACGTTTAGATCAAACCCCTGTGACATTGTTGGGTATGTGCTGTCTATTATAAACCCTTGGACGGTAGTTGTTCTCCAAATGATCAACCGTAAGATGATGTTTCCATTACTTCTATTTTGCTTAATGAATGAACAACGTAAGAACGGAAACATAATTTACTATGGAGAGGAAACTTTAAGATGTTTATAACAAACAAGCTTCATCAAACATGTTAAGGGTATCTACTACAGGTAAATCATTTTCATTATTTTAAACTCAAATTTATAGAGATGAAGCTTACCTGTCGGTAGGTTGCAGAAGCGAGAATCGTCAATTAAAAAAACAAAAGAGGCATTGTTTTCATAGTAAGCAAAGAATGTTTGGTGCAATTTTGTATTGACAAATAGAAATTGCAAAGAAATGCATTGAGGAGATTGAAGATACAAGCCAGCAATATATATTAGCTACCAATAGTTTCCTAATATAACAGTCAATGATTTCTTCGCATACACAAAAAAACTTAACTCATTATAAACAAAAGTCATATAGATGAATTACAGAAACACAATAAATGTTTAGTTGGACTACCACGCCCAGTGTAAATAGCCACTAAACCCAATTAGGCCTAACATCGCACCATGTTGTGTTGTTGGAGTAGGGAGGCCTTGGAGCATACTTAAATCTGCTTCTTGTTGTATCTCTTCATCACAAATTAGTCTTACACCACACTCCTTCACCTCAACATCTTCATTATTCTCTGCGAAACAAAATGTTACAAAATCCTTTGCTTCTTTCCATTCCCATGTAGACTTCGTATAATGCAACAATATTACCTCATCCTTCAAATAATTCTCAATTATATTTGGAAAGTAATGTTCTTTGACCAAAAGAGCTCCATCAAAGTTCTTTACAGAGTATCCTTTAAGTTTGCTAGACTTTTTTCTCTTAATAACAACACAAGTTCCATGTCCCCTATACTTATCATAACACCAATCTGATGGTAATTCAACTTTTACATGATTTTCCGTACTCCTATTTGTAAACCACTCCCGAATGCTATTCCCATGATATCCTATATCTAAAGTATAATAGTCAGTGTCTTGCAAGAAGAATTCACATCTGTTAGTCTGCAAACCATAATACCCAAGGCAACCAGAAAGCTGGTGAATAAAGCCTTGGGAAGTTATAGATGAGTCAAGACTCTGAGTCTTCCATATACACCCCTCGTTATCAACAGTAACATTCTTAAACAAATTTGGACAATTTCTGAAAAAATTGAACCTCCGCTTGTATGAGTCTTTAGATGATCCCAACACTTCTCTTAAGGAGGTGCAATCAGATGCATAAACATTCCATACATTAGGTGGAAGTTCGGGCAACACTTCCAGCTTCTTGCAACCATTAACATTAAAAAAATAAGATGAGAAAGTTGACTCAAACTTTCAGGCAAGCTAGTAAAATTGTTCCCTTCCAAGTTTAGTTCCTTTAGACACGATAAGCCTCCAATGCTCTCAGGTACTTCTAATAAATTGTTCCCTTGCAAGTTTAATTCCCTTAGACATGATAAGCCTCCAAGGCCATCAGGCACTTGTACTAAATTGCAGTAACTTAAATTCAGATCCTTTAACATATGTAAACCTGCCAATGAAACTGATCTTGGGGGATGTTGTTGTTTACTTAGTAAACCAAAAGGGGCAGTGATTTAAGTCCACCATCTAGGTTGCATCCTCCGTTGGCCACCGAATGACAATGATTTAAGGTTTATTAAAGAGGATGCATAAGAAGGAAGTTCTGTAATGGCAGTTTTGTCAACATGAAGCTCCGTTAAGCTTTTGATCTTGCCCAAGTCTTCAGGCAGTTTGTCGACTTTTAAGCACCCCGAGAGATTCAGGACTTGAAGAGAATCCATTTCCACTTTGCTAGGAAAACTCCTAGCCCGTCTGCAGTCTCTCATATTTAAGACAACAAGTCTCTTGAGCATTCCTATTGATGGATGAATTGTAACCAAATTCACACAACCTTCAAGATCTAGCTCTTCGAGATTTGTTATCTCTGAGAAGTCAGGGGTGGTTGTTAGGTTACAACAGTACCTTAGCTTCACTATCTTCAACCTTCTCAAACACTAATATCAATAGCAAAATATTAGTTCGTATATCATTAGTTGTCGAACACGAATAGATGTATGAACAAGTAAATACCTTTGGTGTTGTCCAAAGTTGTATTATGTTGCTGTAAGACAAGTCGATGGCAACAATGTTTTCAGGATAGAAATTTGAAGGTATGTACTTGAAAGGGCATCCATCCCAATAAAGCAACCTTAATTTATTAGACAACAAATTCACTCTTCCAGAGAAGTTGAGAGCAAATGGCTGCCAACATCCTTCAAAATTCGAAAAGCATATTTTTAGTATCCGCAAGCTTTTCATACGGGTAAGAGCTTGTCCATCTATGGGAATATTTTGACAGGTTTTCTTTAGCAATAGGACTAGAACTTCAACTTCTTCTGTTACCTATACAAATAAACGATCATCAGGTTCTGCATTCTTTAATAAAAAAAATCATTAAAGGCAATTGCTTATACTCATACCTTGTTTACATTCAGTACATCGTATTCCTCTGTGAAATCCACAATCTTCTGTGATTTTGCGTGAATTCATCACGTATAATTTCCCTTGCCATGCTTTGAATTAATTCATGCATTTGAAGACAATCTGCGATTACTTTATTAGGAACTTATTAGCTAGAACTTCGATAATAGCATTTGCAGAACAATGACTGTTGTCTAGTACACTTGCAGCGAAATCTTTATTTTCCCCAATGAAGACACATGCAATGTCAAGAAACATTCTTTTCTGATCAGATGCCAAGCTATCAAAACTTGGTCGAAGTTTTTGTAATATCTCTGAATTAGGATGTGTTTGAAGTCTATCCAACTCGCTTTTCTAAACATTCACAGACTTATCATACAATAGCCGACCAAAAACTTTGAGAGCCAAAGGGTTCCCTTGCAAATATTTCACAATTTGGGAAGCAGATTCTTCAAAATCTTGTGTAGGATGCCTTTTCCCAAATGCATATAAACTAAAGAGCTCAAGAGCTTTATAATCATCTAAAGACTCCATTTCATAAATACCATCCACCTTATGAGACCTTAGCAATTGTTTGTCTTTACCCGTGAAAATGATAAGACTTCCAGGGAAAAACCAATCAGGTGAACCCGCTAGTGCTTCAAACTGCTCATGATCATCCACATCATCCAAAACAAGCAGGATCGACTTTGATGACATCGTCTTTTTTAATACCATACTTCCTTCACCAACACTTAATATCTTCAAATCCTCTGTTTTCATGAGCTTTCCAATCATATGTAGTTGGACTTGAATTAGGCCTTGTCGTTTTGTGACTTCTTTAACATCTTCACAAAAGCAACTTCCATCAAAGTGGGCATACATTAAGTTGTAAATAGCTTTGACAAGGGTCGTCTTTCCTATTCCACTTATACCACATATTCCAATCATATGAACCTTATCTAACTTAACAAAGCGTGACAAGTCTAATTTTTCGAAATGGAAATCTATGCCAACAAGGTTCTCACCAACATGCAAGGGCCCGCCACATATTTTTTTGAGGATTTCTTTGGAGATGCAATTGATGAACTTGTACTCATACCTGTTTACCACAAAAAGTAAGAGAAACTACATAGTGTTAGTTTATGGACGTAAAAATAATAGTTGTGTGTTAGGATCGAACTCAAGATCACGGGATTGCACTCACTACAAGTTAACGATTAATAAATATTTATTTATTGATTTTACACGTAAATAGTTAACGATCGTTAAGTGTTTAATGGAAACGACTAACGACTAAACAAGAAGGACTAAAAGAGAAATTGGAGATCAATGTAGTGTTTGTGTTGGAGTAGGATTAGCTTCAATTTGGAAGCTTATCCTAATAGAACTCAAACTCTATTTTTCCCTATAAATACCATAAGAGTTTTATGGGAAAGAGACTTGTGAAAAAGAAAAATCTCTTCTCTTTGGTCTTATTCATATTCGGCTGCATAGTATTGTTACTAACCCGAATTGATTTCTTGTTCAAGGTTTACGTGATTAACGAGCTAGTTCTTGGTTAAACTTAGGTATAGCGTGTGATACAAGACGGTGATTCAATCTTCCTTTTAGATTGTTTTGGAGTTTATTGTTCTTGTTCTTGCTAGATCAAAACGTATGTAACCCTTAATCTTGGTTAATTATTTTTGCATGTTAATGATCCTATTTCTTCGCTTTATTATTTATACTTTGATGTTATAATTATAAATTGTTATGAATGTATAATTCCATCAGTGGCATCTCGAGCCAAATTTTTAACATGTTAATAATTACCAAATTATAATGATTTATGGTTTATAATTATTTATTTTTTCGATCGGAATTTTTTTAATTGAACCAAACACGTTTTTTTATGCTCGAAGTAATGTATTGTTCGGAAGTAATAAAAAAAAAAAAAAAAATTTTTATGGTTTTTGGTTCAAAGTCATGTACTGTTCGAAAGAAAACAATATTAGGTTCAAACACATATGTTTTTTTTTTGATCGAAAATTTAAATATTAAAACCTAATAATCATATTTTTTATACATGGTTAAATTGTCATGCATGTATATGGGTTACGATCTTGGTCTTGTTAATTAATTGTTAAGTAGCATGTAATTAAATTGTATGGATCCATGGAAAACATGCATATTTATCATGGATCATAAGAACTTATTTGTTACATGAATTGTATGACCATTTAATTTAGTATGATAAATCTAAAATTCGGGAAGACTTATATATATTGATTGTGATTATATGATAAGTAAAACCTAGATTTTAATTAGGGTTCATCATATAAATGGAATGCATGTGGCTATATGATTTATCTAAATGCATATAAATGTTATTATGTGTTTAATTTAGTCTATTATTTTAATACTTGTTTTGTTTATTTAAATTATGTTGAATTGTTGTAAACAAAAGGGTACTTTTCAAAGAAAAAATAATATGGACTAAATCCTATAAAAATTAAGAATTGTTTTGAAGATCAAATAGTTGATTGGTAATTTTTTGCACTGAAGGGTATGAAAAGGCTCATCCAAATTATGACAAACTGTTGGTGGGAAGTTTTAGCTGTCGACTGTCAAACCCGACTTAAGAAGGAGGGTTATGCTTCAGCGCTGACCAAATTCTCGGGCTTGCGTGTACGTCAAATGGGAGTTACCTACGACTGTTATTAAAGTTACAAAAATAACCATAAGGTTGATTTGTCTCAATTACCACACCCGAAACACTACGTTTGAACGACTTATGCAAAAGGACGGTGTGTGCGTATAATTGGAGGGCATTTCTTTTAATTGGTTCATCCAATGCCATCAAAACCAAATATGTTTATTTGGATCTTCACCTAAATTGTTAATAATACAATGTTTTATATTAAATGTCATGCCTATGGAGTTGTATGCATGCTTCTCCATACATAATTTTGATTCCATATCAAAAAAAAAATGAATACCCTCTTATAAACTTAAGTTAATTGCCATCTTATCTAAAGGACACTTGAATTTTGATTAAGTCAAGTGGACTTGGACTATATCGTAATGGGAAGAAACCTATCTAGGATCTGAGTGTCGATCTCACATGATGTGTTTCGTTCTTTTAGATTAGATGACTCTAATTGAAAGTTACTTAGTTGAGATCTAGAACTCAAGGCTTTTAAGATGGGGATGAAAAACATGTTTACAATGCAACTAGTTTGGCAATGTAAATCCCAAAAATATCTAGAATTGAAAAATGTTTGTAAATTAATTGTTCGGACAATGTTACATGTTGAATAAATTCATCACTAGCAGAAGATCAACTGATGTGATGGGTTTATGTCAATATGGGTTTCTAGTTTTCAAGGTGTAACTATATGGTTATTTGTATATCTAACTGGGTATATTTTTTATTTTCTTGCAAAATGGTATATCGAAAATTCTAATGATTTTTGAACTTTTTCTGTATGAAATGGCTAATTCCGACAATTAATTGCTTTAAGTTCTGCTGTTCAAACTTTCTTTGACGAGAAACATTTGACTGGCCCCTATTTTCAATGAAATGGCATCGTTCTCTAAGATTTGTCTGAGAGTAGCTGATACTTATGATTATTTGTATTTAAGTCTGTCTGATCAACCCCTGAGACTGCAACAGCTGAAGATAAAGGCAGATGGGAAAGCAGAATATAAAAAAGACTCTGATGTGGCTTTGTATTATGCTTGGAAAAAATGTCACTCTGCTCTGCAAAAGGCAGTTTGAAAATTATCCACCCCAAAACATGCTGGCTTGAATTCGAAAAAAACTGTTTGAGAAACCTCCTGCTGTTAGAGATCTACGATTGGTTGATACTTACAATAGTTGCACCAAACAGCCCCCCCTTTTTGGTAAATCTGTAAGTGAAACATGTATTGGAAATGAAAGGGCTCATGACCAATTACATACATTGGGAAACCATAAGAAATTGATATGGCAGTTAACTTAATCAAACAGGTCCCTTAACAAGATTTCGCGTGATTTTTGTAAGAAAACTTCAATATCGCATTGCCGTGGGAAGATCAGTGAGTGATTTACACGCATTGCTCATTGACTATGAAAAGGGTTTGAAGGACAAGGTCCACCCCTACTCCTCAAAGGTTAAGGTGGTATAAATAAAAGCGTCAAAAAAATATTCCTCAATACAAAAGGGGTAGGATAACAAGTCAAAACCGTAAGGAACAAGCAGAAACAAAGGAAAGGGTTAATAAGGCTGATATGAACAAGCAAGTTGTGCCTTTCAACACAGCCTATCCCCAAGAAGAGAAAGGAAAATCACTAAATAAGGATCATGCTTGTCACCACTGACACAGGACTGGGAGCATTGGCAAGAGGAACTGCCTCTTTAATCTCGAAGAGTTGCGATAGCAAATAAGAAGAGGTCTGAGCTCATAGTGCTGCAGGTTTCAGGTAATTTATTTGCAATTGAATTATTCCATCTAACTCACAAATGAAATTCTTGGGTTATATGATACGAGGATGCGGTATTCATGTTTATAATACGCTAGCGGTGATTTAATGCTGAAAGGAAAATAGCTTATGGGATCAATATCTGAATATGGGCAATGGTGCACAAGAGTGTTAGAGCCAATAGGAACGTGTGATTTAGTTTTCTACCTTCTGGTTTAGTACTGAAATTAAACAATTGTTACTTTTGCATACTTCTATTGTTAGAGGTGTTGTTACTTTTCATGTTTGTTTGGATCTTGGTTTTAAACATACAGGTTGTGAGTAATGGTATTTCTGTTTCTTTAAATGTGCATTCTATTTTAGTGCTATATTTGTGAATGGTGTCGTTTGAATTGACTCTATGAATAAAAAATGTCACCAGAATAAATTATTATGTCTTTAGCATCAATAGAGAGTAAGTTAGACTTGGATTCTTCTTATCTTTGGCATGTAGACTTGCCCATATTGGCAAGATCGCATGCAAAGCTTCAACATGAAGGTCTTTTGGAAAGTATCAATGAGGAATCATTTGATACAATGCGATCTTGGTATTTCCTGGGAAGAATGACAAAGAAACCTTTTAATAGAATATTGAAAGAGCTACAGATCTACTTGGTCTAAATTCATCTGATGGTGTGTGGATCAACTTAGACATGTGTCAAGGAAAAGGTGCAGTACTTTTAACCTTAGGATGATTTCAGTCGTTATGGATATGTTTGTTTGCTTAATAATAAACATGAGGCATTTGAAACTTTTTAAGGTTTCAAAGTCAAGAGTAGAACTGCAAACTAGGAAAGAGATTAAAGCTCTTCGATCGATAGAGGTGGTGAATATTTAAGGCCATGAGTTTAAGATTATCAAGGAGAACGGATTATTTCAGATCTTACTTCTCCTTATACTCCACAAACAAAATGGTGTATCTGAAAGGAGAAATCACACACTATTAGATATGGTACGATCTATGTTTAATCTTACAACTCTACCGTTATCCTTTTAGGATTATGGCCTTTGAATCTGCTGTGCGTATTCTTATATGGTTCACTAAGAAGGTTGATAAGACACCATATGAAATATGGCATGGCAAAGTGCCGAATATGTCTTATTTAAAGGTCTGGGGTTGTGAGGCGTATGTGAAACGTGACTCAGCTGATAAACTCAAACAGAGATCTGTCAAGTGTATCTTTGTAGGATACCCTAAGGAAACTATGGGGTTACTATTTTTACTTTTCCACCTGGAAAAACAAAGTAATTGTTGCAAGGTATGAGATTTTCTGAAGAAGATCTCATATCTCAAGAATTCAGTGGGAGAGATTGTGATCTGGAAGATGATCATATAGATACATTACCTTCTGAAAACACTAGCGAGATTCCAGTAGAGCCTGAAAGTCTGGGTCCTCCACCGGAATTAATTCCTGTCCGTAGGTCCGAAAGGCCTAAAAATGCACCCAACCGTCTCTGTCTAAAATGGAGGTTTTGAGGATGATGAAAGTAGGGGATTCTTGAGGGAACCTGCTAATTTCATCGAGCTGCTATGATTGCCCTGCTAAGGTTTTGCAATGGTGTGCAAAAGTGGGGGCGGTTATGAGGAAATGAATTCATGAAAAGTCAATAAAGTCTGGATTGTAGTAGACCGCCCTCCCTAATGCCAAGGTTGTTAGATAGTAAGTGGCTATACAAGAGAAGACTGACATGGATGGTAAAGTACACACCTAAATAAAGCTCGTACTGGTGGTAAAGGCTGCACTCACCTATGGGATTGACTACGGGAGACCTTTTCTCCAAGTAGCGAATTTGAGTATTAGGATTCTCATAGCCATAGCTGCATACTATGATTGTTAGATTGGGCAATATGGTATGTTAAAACTGCCTTCTTGAATGTGTCGCTTAGATGAGGACATCTATATGCGAGCAACCTGAAGGTATGTTGATCCAAAATTTCCAACGGTTTTGTATGAATATCACAGGGCAATTATGGTTTGATAGCAGCATCACGTCAAGAATATAAACGATTTGGAGAAGAAATCAAAAGGTATGGATTTATTCAAAAATCGTGAAGAGCCATGTGTATATCGCAAAGTGTGGGAGGTGACTGTAGCATTCTTTCCTATATGTCGAGGACCATTTGATTATGGGAAATAACATTCAATGCTTAAGGAAGTTAAGGACTTCTTGGAAAAGTTTTTCTTGAAGGATTTAGGAGAAGTGCTTTACATTCTGGGAATTAAGATATATAGAGTAAGGATCCTCTGCGGATGATTGGACTTACCAAAGTGCTTACATGATTAAGCTATTGAAGAAATTCCCAATATGCTCAAAAATCTAGAAAAGGTTTTGTTTTTATACCGATTGGAAGTCAAAACAAGATTAGAGGTAAATGAAATGTGTGCTTCATCAGAATACTGATGGAAAAAGCTTAAATGAAAAGGGTACCTTATGCCTTCGGCTGTAGGATCTATCATGTATGCTGTAAGGTGCACAAAGGGCCAGATGTGGCGATCTTGCTCAAAACTTGGTCAGTCGGTTATCAACAGAATCCGGGGGAAGGCTCCACTGGGTTGCTGTTTAAACATATTCTAAAGCTATCTGAGGAATCACGGAAGATATGTTTTAGTATATGGGCAGGAAATCCATATAACAGAATTGATGTTACAGGTGATGTGTCCTGGCAATGCGCTAAAGATGTCAAAGTCTCAGACGGGTTATGTCTTTGTTGTTCAATGGAGGAGCACGTAGATGGAGATAGAGCAAACGAACAAGGACTACCATTGCGATGCATTTCGCGACACATATCTGAGTACATGGTGCGTCAGGACAAGAAGCTGACAATGGAAGCTAGTTTGGATTAGGATTGTTTGTTGAAGATCTTGGAAGTGATGCCTTCAATAAGTAAACATATTTAATATGTATTGTGACAATTCTGCTGCAATATATTTCGCCAATGAACCTGGAGTCTTGAAAGGCGGCCAGACATTTTCTGCGGGATATCACTTGTTCTTGAGAACAAGTCGAGAGTGGTGAAATAAGTTATAAAGTCACACAGATAAAAAACTGGCATGATGCTTTTAATAAAGCTTTCCCTAGGGAGGGAAAAGTTAGTGAACATGCTAATGAATTGGACTTCGATTAGCTAGTAGTTTCATGCATATCTGTGATTAGACCAACATCCCAACTACTAATTAATTTGGATAAAGGATGTGTAAACATTATTATTATTTGCTAACATAAAATGATGGTTGTGTTTATTTTGTTATTTAATTTTGTATCTATTTTACATCGTTTATATCCATGAATATTAAATTATTCTAAATGGTCCGTTGTCGTTTAATAATATGGGAATATTATTAAATCAAGACAAATTTAAATGATTGGTCGGGGTATACTTGAAAGTAATTGGATGTGATTAATAGAGAGATATATTAATTGACAAGACATTGTATTTGATGAATTGATATAGGACTTATCCCAAACTATGTGATTGAACTTTATGGATCTTGTCATTAAGGTAAATCATAAATAGTATCCTTGACTTGAGATTACAGGAAATGTCATGGATCTAGTACATTTCTGTAAGGCAATTTAACGCGTATACGTAACTGGTTGCTATAAGGATGTTTCAGAAGTGTTGCAAAATTAATAAGTTTTGCTGTAGTCAAATAAAAGGAATTTGTTTACTTCAAATCTCGGTTTGAGTTTAATAAGCTGGGCCCTCATGGATTGGTAAGATGTATGTGTGGCCACACCAAGATTTCTGGAAGAAATACGTTCAGATGATTTTGGTAATTCTTGTCAATACGGTTAAACGAGAAAAACAGAATCACGTTAAATAAGGAAAATGACTAAGATCCATATCCTTATTAACATTGTATTAGAAACAAAAGGATAATAATAATGATGAATCATTAAAAGGTTTTTCCAGGAGACCTTACTTGAGATCGTACTAGAGGCATCGGCGCGAAGGAATAGAAGAGCTCAAGAGATTTATCCCCATCTAGAAATTTCATGTCATGGATTTCATCCACTCCATGAGACCTTAGCAGCTGTTTATCTTTACCAGTGAAAATAATCAAACTTCCTGGGCAAAACCATGTAGGTGAACCCGCTAGTGCTTCTAACTGCTCATGATCATCCACGTCATCCAAAACAAGCAGGATCGGCTTTGACGACATCATTTTCTTTATCACCATAATTCCATCACCAACACTTGATAATGTCATATCTTCTATTTTCATGATCTTTCCAATCATATGCAGTTGGACTAGAATCGGGCCTTGTCGTTTTGTGACTTCTTTGACATCTTCACAAAAGCAACTACCTTCAAAGTGGACATACATCAAGTTATAAATAGCTTTGGCAAGGGTCGTCTTTCCTATTCCGCCTATACCACATATTCCAATCATGTTAACCTTATCGGACCCAACGAAGTGTGACAAATTTAATCTGTCAAAATGGAAATCTATGCCAACCAGGTTTTCACCAACACGCAAGGGCCCGTCACATAAGTTTTTGAGTATGCCTTTGGAGATGCAATCAATGAACTTGTACTCATACCTGTTTACCACAAAGACACAATAAGTAAGAGAAACGACTTAGTGTTAAGCTTTAGTAGAGCTACAAGACTAATTACACAAAAACAAGAAATTTACCCATTTGTCATGTCCTGGAGATCCCATCCGGATAAGTTAGCCGCCATGGATAAAGCTTCCTTCCAGTTGTCAACCTCTCGTCTATTTAAAACTTGATGTTTGGCAAACGCTTCAGCATAGATCTCAGTTTGTTTCCTCACCGCGTCAGGTTTAACATCATAAAAGATTATCTGAACCTCGTGTTTAAGGTTTCCCATTTGCTTGCACCGGAGTATTTTGACAAGTTCCTTCAGACACCATGATGGAGTAGCATAATTTTTGGAGAAGATAACAATCAAAAACCTCAATTCTTCAATGGCTTTGTAGAGATGAGGAGATATCTCTTATCCTTTAGGCAATTCGTTGTCATCTTTAAAAGCATGAATCCCTTTTTGCTTGAAGTCGTTGAACAGATGATCCATAAAGGTTTTACGGATATCATCACCTCTGAAACTTACAAAAACATCATATTTCCACCGATGAGGAACGAACGTAGTAGCCATTGTCAATAATGAGATCGGGCTGCATTTGTTTACAAGTACAGTAAAGGTTTTCAGAAAAAAGTGAAAATAATGGTGAAACAATTAGTTAGCACCAATTATAAATCCATGACAAAGAAGCATAAAGAAATAAAACATGTAGACAGGACAAACATGCTAATTATATACAGTATAAGTTAGCTGTTAAAAAGAAATGCAGAACATATGAAGCAAAAGATAGATAGCGAAAACAGTCAGCAATGTCAACTGAAAACAACAACAACGCGAATCTAAAACTACAATGATGCTAACTTACTTATTATCTAGTAAACTTCCTTCTAATTACTTAAATCAATAAAAATTTCAATCTTAGCTTTAAATTTTTTTACCTTAAAGTTGGTTTAGATCGTGCCCCTATTCCTTACAAGTTGTTTGGTTATTTAAACCTGGTCATCATAATAATTATATTTACTAATAATTATCTATGTTCAAAGTTAGTGAAAACTCTTTTTTTTTCACTAAGGTTGTGTTTGTTTTGTAAAATAATCTCTGAATTGCTCTGATATCTGACCGAATCAGAGGTTTTAAGAATTTTGGGTGTTTGTTTTTTATTCAGATTAAGACATAAAAATGTCTTATTAGCCTCTGTTTCACTTAGACTTGAACACATCTCTTTTTACATCTGAACATATTAACAAAACACTGCAACAAGTACAGATCTACAACTGTACGTATTCCCTCTCATCTTGTACCTTTGGCTTATCAATCCTCTTCCAACCATCTTGCTATCCCCGACCAACACCTTTTTCGTCGACGGAAAACACCGACACCATAGCAGGAGTAAAGATTAATATCTATATTAAATTGTCTTCAATTGATTATCATTATCATCATTGTTGTTTCCTATGCAATTACTCGGTGTGTATTTGTTTTTCATGCCCAGTAACATTCAACAATGAATTGATTAGACTGAATGTAGTGGTGGTGACCGCGGATATCACCGAACAAATTTTTTTTTAATACACAATGTTTCTCAATTCATAGGGTCGTGCAGAAGACCCTAACTTTGCAAAGGTTGGGGGTGAACTCGTCTTGCTTCGGTCGCCGTAGTGTGGGGTAGGGGTGTTAATCGGGTCGGGTTGGTCGGGTTCGGGTCAAACGGGTCGGGTCCAATTCGGGTTGAGGCTTAAAATAACATAACCGTACTTGACCCTATTTGAACTCGGGTTAGTCGGGTTCGGGTTAGACGGGTCGGGTCCAAGTCGGGTTTGGGTCAGTTCCATTTACAAAATCAAATTGAAACCATGCAAAACTGCAATGGTAAATTACAATCAAAGAGCTGTTGTATTGGGAACTGTTTCGGAATTTCGGTTGTCATTTCTTCAATCTCTTTGCAAATATCACATGAATAAAAGCAACTTGTGCGGAAAAAAAAACACATTTACGAATAAGAAATCAATCGAGCAAGACTTTAACAAGCAAAAGGTATTGCATATTTGCATGATTGCATCAGTAGGACAATACACTATTACAACTTCCATTTACTAGTATTTGCATGTATGATGTAACAAATTCATGTATGATGTAACAAACTAACAAAGTAGTATTCATTGCGTCAGTAGTATTCATTGCGGCAGTAGCAAAATAAGTAGTATTAGAAAAAACTATCTCGGGTTAGTCGGGTTGACCCGGACCCGAATAAGTAAAGATTTTGAACCCGATACCCGACCCTATTTCGTACTCGGGTTGACCCGATTGACCCGAGTTGAATTTTGAACCCGAGTAACCCGACCCGAATATCTTATTCGGGTCCGCTGTGTCGGGTCTAGATTTATTGACACCCCTAGTGAGAGGGGGGGCATTTATTGCCACATGGGACGACCGACCGCAAAAGTTCGTCTTATTATGTTTAGCCTTAAAGATCTATATATGAATGATGACCATACTAAAAAAGAAAAGAAAATAATACAAACAAGGATACTCTCTCTCCTGTCCATAAAAAAACATTGTATGAAAGCTAATAATTTATAAATGTAACTCTTAAATTTTAGATTAAAAGAGTTCAAATTATTTAGACGTTTTTACAAAAACAAACAGCTTTATATGAATCAGATTTAGACTTTTCAACCACCTCTTAATAATCAGATGTGACAATCAGATTTAGACTTAAAACCTCTTAAAAAACAAACAACACCTAAATTTTCCAACATGTTTTTATTAAGGTGAAGAATAGATACGCAAGATAATATTTTCAAAAGACTGAAATACGTAATCAACTAATTATATTACCAGTATCCTCAAAATGCTTTCAAAATTTGATCGATATATGTAATGTTACCTGCTACCGGCAGGTTACCAGGTTCAACACTTCAAAAATTTACATGAATGGTCCTTGTGGCTTGAGTTGACTTTCACTTTTAGTCCGTTGATTTTTTTTTCACTTTAGAAAATTTTTTCCGCTTAAAATTTTCTTACTTTTTTTTTCAATTAATTCTTTTTTACTTTTTTTTCTTAAATTTTTTTTTCACTTTTACAACTTTTTTTTTTCAACCGCTTCCATGACTAAAAAGAAAATTTTACTTTTTTTTCCCTTAATTTTTTTTTTAAATTGCGTAAAGTAAAAGTATAATAAGTGTCAAAAAAAATTAGTGTCAATTTTTTTTTAAAGTTGTGTAAAAAAAATTAGTGTCAAATTTTACAACTTTTTTAAAGTTGCGTAGATTTTTTTTTAAAGTTGAAAAAAAATTAATGTCAAAAAAAAAACTAGTGTCAAAATCGAATTTTTCAGAGGAGTATTGGATGGAGGTGCATCATGCTCATATTCGTCATTTTGAGAGCATAAGCTAATAATCATAAGTACCGGGATGTACCTTAACAACGCCATCAAACTTCTTTCTTTCCATTTTCTCGTTGACGGGTTGCCAAAACGTGGTTGACAATGAACCCCCGAACTATATTCTTACTTGGGGTGATTTTAAAAAAATAACAATATCAAATGATTTCTTCTTTTATTTCATTTTCTTCTTCATTTCCATTTCTCTCTCACAGATATGTTAAAATTCCAAACACAAAATCATCACAACCCACAAATCAAAACACCCTCACAAAAACATATTACCAGATCCATAACCATGAACCATGTTGCTCAAACCTTCATCGTATACAAATTATAACCCGAAAACCTCGAATACAAGATCCAAATCCCAAATCACAAACAAAACTCATCTTGCTCGATTCACAAACCCATATCGAGATCCAAACCCGTCACCAAAACATTCATCACAAGTCACAACAACTCAAAATCTGTTAAATCATAATCCAACTATCAAAATTACACGAAAAACCTTATGTCACCTTCGTCACAAACCAAAATCATAACATGATTCATCACCATGTACTCTTTCCCGCCACGATCCAGATGATGAATCCGACCCAGAAAGGAACAAAACCCAGAGTGATGAATCCGACCCAGATCTGAGTATCTTGTCTGTTAGATATTAGAAAAAGACTCGGTCACCCCGTGTATTTTACTGTTTATTATAGCTCGTAGTTTAATAGTTAATAGTATGATTTTTGGTATTAAGCCGGGTACTAATACCCGGTATATTGTAAGAACTATATAAGCCTCTTCCAACTTTAGAAGAGATAAGCTAGTCATTTACACTTTTCATATTAAACACATTTTCTCTCACTAGAAAATCTCTCTCATGTGTTTCTCTCTCTAGAAACTAGCCAAGTCCAAGAATCGACCCCGTGTTATGATATATAATATACTACAATTGGTATTAGAGCACATGGTAAGATTAGATCGTGTGTATGTGCGATTTCTTGCTTGTTTTAGATCGAAAAAAAATACTATTGAAGGTGTTTAGCTCGTTTTTTCATTTCTCCAAATTTTGATGTTTGTAATGTTAAAGTTTGGTTGTTTATAGTTGCTATTGCCTTGTGGTACTGTGTTGTGCAAAAGAAATCAAGCAAAATCATTCAAAATGGTGATTTATAAGTGCTTTTGTGTGATAAAAGTCGGTGTTCTTCGTGGAGGTTTGCCAAAATTTCTTCACGGCGGTTTGCGTAAATAGAATATTTTATTTAGTAGGTGACCAACTGTTTGACACATGGCGGGTTGCTTTGGAGGCGAGTTGCTTAACATCACGGCAAGTTGTTCACACAACGAGTTGTTCACACGGCGGGTTGCTTTATTGTAATAGGCAGCGGTTTGAACAGATTGACAGCGGTTTGAATATTTTAATAGCAAATATCTAAAAGAAGCTACGGCGGTTTGAACAATAGGCGGCGGGTTGCTTGTAATTGCAAACGGCGATTTGCCTCACTAAACCAGTGGCAGGTTGCTTTTATTTCATCGCGGCGAGTTGCTAATCTGGCGGCGAGTTGAGCAACTGTTTGAACACTTTGGAATTTATTCAAACTTGGGACTTAATATCACTATAACAAAAACGTTAACCTCACCACTTTTAACGTATACTCACTAATCATTGATCGATCAAAACATATCATATCATAATAAAACAAGATGTCTAGTATGTCAGAAGACATCCAGTGTGCCGGTTCTGATACACGCCCACCAATGCTTGATAAAACAGACTTTGAATCTTGGCAACAACGTATATGTCTGTACTGTCTAGGAAAGGATAATGGAGAGAATATAATGAAGTCCATTAATGAAGGACCATTTCATATGGGAACGGTCTCAGATGTTATTGCTGGAGGAACTGAGGGTGCAGTTCAACAAGGTCCAGTACGAGCTAGAGTCCTTAACGACCTTTCAGCTGAAGAAAAGGAAAGGTATAAAGCTGACATTCATGCAACAAATATCCTACTTCAAGGTATACCAAAGGACATCTACTCACTCATCAACCACTATACTGACGCCAAAGACATTTGGGAAAACGTGAAGATGATTCTGGAAGGTTCTGAGTTAACAAAGGATGACAGGGAATCTCAATTATACGATGAATTTGAACACTTCCGTCAAATCAAAGGAGAAACCATTCAAGGATACTATGTTAGGTTTACGAAGCTCATTAATGACATGAGAAACATCAAGATGACCATGCCCAGGATGCAGCTTAACTCTAAGTTTGTGAACAACATGTTACCTGAGTGGAGTAGATTCATAACTGAAGTCAAACTTAATAGAGGTTTGAAGGAGTCTAATTTTGATCAGCTTTATGCCTATTTGAAGCAACATGAGGTACATGCTAATGAGAACAAAACAATGATGGAAAGTTCCTTCAACCAACTAATGATCCTTTGGCACTAGTGTCTAATGCCTCAGTTCAGCAGTATCCAACACAATCATCCAGGTCTCCTCAATCCTCAAATGAACCATCTCCTGCTGACAACTTTCAACTTGACTCAGGAAGTTCTTCAATAGAAAACTTGATTGAAAGTTTATCCAACACACTTGCCCTCCTCACTCAATCGTACAAATCGAATGAAATAATATTAGTTTTTGTGAAAAATGATAAAAATAAAATAAATTAGTTAGTGGTGGGCCCCAAATGACATGGATGAAGGTATGTTATAAAAGAGAGGGTATTTTGAGTTGTTGTGTTGAAATTGTGTGGCAGTGAGGTGGCACTTAGGGGTGTCAATAATCCTGACCCGACCCGACCCGAACCCGACCCGACCTTATTCGGGTCGGGTTAATCGGGTTCAAAATTGAAGTCGGGTCAGTCTGGTCAACCCGACTAACCCGAATTCGAAATAGGGTCGGGTATCGGGTTCATATACTTTGCCTATTCGGGTTCGGGTCAACCCGACTGACTCGACTTAAGTTTTTTTTTTTAAATTTTGTTAATAAAAATTCAAATTTTCTTAATAAAACAAATAAAATTTTGACATGTTTTGCATTGTTAGGAATGGTGTCATACCATTTACTTTACGGGTGCTACTATTAGTACCCCCCCCCCCCCCCCCCCCGCCCCGCTAAAAAGTACCAAAAATGTACAAAGATTTCTTTTGTACCCCCCTTTTTACAGTGCAACGCAGTTTTTTATCAGTTTCTGTTCCGTAATTTTTGACAGTTTCATACTTTTGACCTGTTAAACTTTATATTTTTCGTTCCGTTTTTTCCGTGTCACAGTTTTATAACATATATAAAATTATAAAAAAAAATTAAAAATAAAAAAACATAAGGGGTACAAATGGTTTTTTTGGGGGTATTTATATCATGAGCCTTTACTAATTGTTTGGTACGAGAATTGGAAATGAAAACAGTACATCATTGAAAAAATATGATTTCTCAGAAAATAGGTAGGTTTCACGTATGATTCCCAGTGACATGGGGCCCATGTCATATTTTAAGTCGTGTATTCTATTTTTTGTCCACGAAAGCCATGTCTTAATTTTTTTATTTAATAATTATTTATTTTCTTATAATTTTATCTAAAAATTTTAAATCCCTCTCATACATTAAATCCAAATCTAAACCCAAAACCAAATCTAAATCTAAATCTGAATCCGAATCCTAAACCTATATACAAACCAAACGCGCCCTAAATGCTACAATGAATCAAACCAAAATAAAGATACACGTATTTGTAAGAGAAGCTAATCGTACGAAAGAGAACGTTGATTGGCATTAATCGTACCAAAGAGTCACATATTAGATATTTGTCTTAAAAATATCAAAATTTGATAACCTATTTAGTTTAGAAACTATTTAGCGCACACATAATGTTGAAATATGTAATAATACATGAGTTAAAAGGAAATACATCAAACATCTAAAATCAAGCACAAAAATGAATACATTAAAGGAAAAATAATGTAAAATACTTTTGAATATTATATAATAGTTTTGATGACCTGAATATCATATTTTAAAAAGTTTATAGACTTATATAAGCATAAAAATATTACGATGATGACTTGAATAAATCATTTGTAGCATTATAGTGACTTAAAAGTATTAAAACGTTAGTTTAATGACCATATTAAACAAAAGAATTGTACAATAACCTAATTGAACATTTTTCAAATGTACAATGATCCTTAAATGCAATAACCCAATCCGACGATATACATTGCAACTTCAAAACACGACAATCTGTTCTTAATCCTCTACAAACAAGCAGAAGAGGAATAGCTGCCGAAAGTTTGCATGTCTCAAACATGTAAATGATTTCTACTCGTATACATTTCATCAAACACCCCGTGGGTATCTACTGCACGAAATCACTTTATCTAAATCAAAGACATGGATTTATGCAAAAGATTATTGAATAAAAAGACCGAATAATTTTGACATACAAATTTATTCTAATAATTTTATTGCCACTACCATGACCAGTCGGTACGATAATCCCCAAACAGGCACAAGGCCCCACCATGTTGTGATAGAGTTGGGACGTCTTCAAACATACTCAAGTCTCCTTCTTCATCTAAATCTTCATCACAAACAATTCTTGCACCACACTCCTTCACTTCAATATCTTCATCCTCATAGAAACAATATGTTACAAAATTCTTTGCTTTCTTCAATTTCCCTATTTCACTTGTCGTATAATGCAACCATATCATATCTGACTCATCGACTCTTATTGGCTTACCCTTAAAATATTCGGCATCGTAGTATCCAAGCCATGTAAAAGGTTCTTTTCTCTTAAAAACAACACAAATTCCATATCCCCTTAACTTACTGAAGCTCCAATCTAATGGTAATTCGACCTTTACATGATTTCCCATACTTTTATTTGTAAACCAATTTGGAATGCTATTTCCTTCATATATCATATCCATATTCTTAATGGAACTTCCTGGCATACTGAACAATCCACGTCTGTTATTTTGGATACGCGCATACCGAAGGAAAGAAGAAAATCGGTTTGTAGAGCCTTGGGAAGTTACATATGAGTCGAGACACTCAGTATCCGATATCGACACCTGGCTCTCAATGACATGGTTCTTAAACAATTTTGGACAATTGCTCAGATAAGTGGACCTCTTGGTCATGATTGGATTTGATCCCGTAATTGAACTTAAGGAGGTGCAATCACGTGCGAGAAGATACTGTAGGGTATGTGGAAGTTCAGGCAACGCTTCCAGCTTCTTGCAACCATCAACTGTAAGTCTTTTAAGATGAGAAAGTTGACTCAAACTTCCAGGCAAGCAAGTAAAACCGTTCCCTTCTAAGTTTAGTTTCTTCAGAAATGATAAGCCTCCAAGGCCATCAGGCACTTGTTCTAAGTTGCAGAAGCTTAGATTCAGAGACTTTAACATACGTGAACCTTCCAATGAAAATGATCTTTGGGGATGTTGTTGGTTCCATATGAAACCAAGGATTGAAGTCCACCATCTAGACCAAAAGGCTTGAGGCAGTTGGTTGACATTTAAGCATCCCGAGAGATTCAAAACTTGAAGAGCATACATATCCACTGTGCTAGGAAAACTCCTAGCCCGCCCGCAGTCTCTCATATTTAAGATAACAAGTCTTGTGCATTCAGTGATGGATGAAATTGTAACCATATTACACAATTCAAAATCTAATCTTCAGATTTGTAATTCTATGAGAAGTCAGGGGTGGTTGTTAGGTTACGACAGTGCCTTAGCTTCATTATTTTCAACCTTCTTAAACACTGATATCAATAGAAAAAAGATTAGTTCTTATATCTCTATGTGTCAAACATGAACACATGTATGAACAAAAGTAAATACCTTCGGTGTTGTCCAAAGTTGTTTTATGTTGCTGTAAGAGAGGTCCCGTGTGCAACAAATGTCTTGTGGATAAAAATCTGAAGGTAAGAGCTCTTTTTTTACTTTTTCTTTTTTTTTTTTTTTTTTTTTTTTTTTCCTTTTTTTCTTTATATTTTTTTTTTCTTTTTTTTCGAATGGGACATCTTGCCATAGACAATCTTAGCTTATTGGATAAAAACTCCAACCTTCCAGAAAAGTTCACAGCATCGTCCTTTGATAGTTTTAGAATACGTAAGTTTTGCATTTGCGCAAATTCTGTACCGTCTATATCAAACTTTTGACTAGATTCCATTTGAATGTCAAGAATTTCAACTGCTTGTGTTGCCTACATACAAGAAATAGCATTACTAGATTGTATTATGAAGCATATGGAAATAAGTTGCATATGCAGTAAAAACAATACTCACTTTCTTTACACTCAAGATATTGTAGATCTCTGATGGATTAGCCCACAATCTGCTTTGGTTTCCAGGCGTGTTAGATTCTTCACGTACAATTTCGCTTGCCATTGCTTGTATCAAGTCATGCATTCGAAGTGAATTATTGCTCGAGATCATGATTAATGACTTATCAACTAGAACTTGTATATTTGTATTCGCAAAAAAGTTGCAACCATCTAGTACGCTTGCTGCAAAATCACTATTTTCTCCAATGAATGAACATGCAATATCAAGTAAGATACTTTGCTGACAGAGGTTTAGCCCATCGTAACTTAAACGAAGCACTTGTTGTATCTCTTTATTAGCATGTACTTTGAGCTGAGCCAACTCACTAACCCACTGCCTCACAGTTTTACCGTACAAAAAACAACCCAAAACTATGAGAGCCAGAGGGTGACCCTGCACATAGTTCACAGTTTTTTCAGCAAGTTCTTCGAAACCTCTAGAAGGATGTTTATCCTCAAAGGCATACGAACTGAAGAGCTCTAAAGATCTATCGTCATCTAGAAAGTCCATGTCTTGGACATCCACTTTATGAGATCTTAACAACTGTTTATCTTTACCTGTGATTATAATCAAACTTCCTGGGACAAACCAACTAGCTGAACCCGCTTTAACTGATCGCCTTTAACTGATCCCGATGATCCACGTCATCCAAAACAAGCAGGATCGGCTTTGACGATATCATTTTCTTTATCACCATAATTCCATCACCAACACTTGATAATGTCATATCTTCTATTTTCATGATCTTTCCAATCATATGCAGTTGGACTAGAATCGGGCCTTGTCGTTTTGTGACTTCTTTGACATCTTCACAAAAGCAACTACCTTCAAAGTGGACATACATCAAGTTATAAATAGCTTTGGCAAGGGTCGTCTTTCCTATTCCGCCTATACCACATATTCCAATCATGTTAACCTTATCGGACCCAACGAAGCGTGACAAATTTAATTTGTCAAAATGGAAATCTATGCCAACCAGGTTTTCACCAACACGCAAGGGCCCGTCACATAAGTTTTTGAGTATGCCTTTGGAGATGCAATCAATGAACTTGTACTCATACCTGTTTACCAGAGAAAACAAGAAATAAATAGAGTGAACTTTCAAACGAATTTATAAAAGAGACGAAATTTATTGCACCGCAATAAATTTGAATGACAAGAAATATGATTGCAATAACACAAATTTACCCGTTTGTCATTTCCTGGAGATCGAATCCCGATAGATCAGATGCTACACATAATGCTTCCTTCCATTTACCCACCTCTACTCTTTTTAAATCTTGATGTTTAGCAAAAGCTTCAGCATAACTCTCAGTTTGGTTCCTCACCATCAGGCTTGACGTCATAAAAGATTGTCCGAACCTCATGTTTTGGATTCTCAATCTTCTTGCACCTGAGTATTTTGACAAGTTCCCTCAAACACCATGATGAAGAAGCATAATTTTTAGAGAAGATTACAATCAAAAACCTCGATTCTTCAATGGCTTTGTATAGTTGAGGGGATATGTATTCTCCCCTAGGCAAATCGTTATCATCTCTAAAAGCGTGAATCCCTTTTTGCTCGAAGTCGTTAAACATATGATCCATGAAGTTCTTACGTATATCTTCACCTCTAAAATTTACAAAAACATCATATTTCCACCGATGAGGAATGGACGTAGTAGCCATTTTCAAGAATGAGATCTAGCTGCGTTCACAAGTAAAGTTCACCATAAAGAATAGCCATTATTAATTAGTAGTACCAAGAATCTATGACTAAGATAATGTAAACTACATCACATGATATACTGATAGGTCAAATTATATCTAAAAAGTAACATTTTTAGACCCCACAGGCATATACGATCGCATATATGTTGCTAAATATGTGACTCTGGTTCATACATTGCCTAAAAAATAAAATGATATCAACACAGAAGTTTTCAAATGTTTCCTCCACTAAAGGCACCCAAAATGTAAACCAATGTCGTTTTCCCTGTTCAGGTTACCTGTTTCCGCCCTTCCGTGGCCACCTTCAACTGTACACACTTAGCGATGTTTGAACCCTTAACCTCGTGTTTGAAAGCAAAAAGTCTTACCACTAGGCTGTTTGGTAGTGGTTAAAGGCACCCAAAATGTGTGACTGTTTAATTCAATCAGTCTTTAGATAATTTTATAATCATCATATGCCTTAATAATTTCCCAAAAACAGGGAACAATTTAACATTAAAAGAACTAATATAAATTGTTTGTTTATATAAACCTGGTCATTTGGCTCACTAGAAGATCTAATAAACACTTTAAATAGTAATAACCACGCAAGATATTAAAAAAAGATTTACAGTTGGTATAAAGTATTGGGTTAACCTATCGAATTAGATGTAATAAGTTTTAGGTTAAGTGATTTAGCCCATTGGATCGATACTTAGACAATATCAAAAGTAAGTAATGGAGTATAAAAGAAGAAGACGACTTACAGTTTATCAAAATGGATGAAATTAGTCTTTGAGAGTAAAGTGTTGAATGCAAATAAAAAAGGAAGATGAAATAAGGTTACAAAGTGTAAAGACAACTGGGTTGACTCCAAACTCAGATGTTGTTTGTTTATTAAGAGGATCTGAATGTGATTCGCACATCTGAATTTAAAGCGCAAATGTCTGAATGTAAATCAAATGATATTGTTTTTTTTTTACTTTTTAAATGTCTGAAGGATAAAAGTACAAATCAGTTTTATTCGTAAAATCAGTTTTATTCTTACAAAACATAAACATGTTTAAAAATTATATTTAGCATTTTAGTCATAAAATTAACATAGTTGAGCAACATGAGAATAAAATGTCTTGAAAAACATTAAAAATAATCGTGGCGCAATTTATTCTCGTAAAATAGTCATATATTGTACTCTCATGTGGCTAAACATCTTTATCATTTTAAAAATTGTTACTATCATTTACTTTACAATTATAAGATTGCGAAAAATAAAATTTCATAATATACTTTTAAATGTTTGAGCATCATCATCATTAGTATTTTGAACATTATATATTTAACAAAAAAAGTTAATTTACATAGTATCAATATTAAAAGAAGAGTCAAAAAAAATCTCACAAAATGAATAGAGAAAAAAAAAATTAAACAAAGAAAAAAAACAAACTAAAGAAAAAAAGTAAAGAGTAAAGAAGCATCAAGGCCCCCCATCCATATCTAGTTGGTTAAGATGTTTCAGCATCTGACTACATCTGAACGAGAGAAAAAAAAACTAACGCAATTAATGGGCCAAATGTCTGAGCGCGTCTGAATGAGTAAGATCAAGAGGTTATTAAGATGCTCTTTTTGAAAAACAAACACCACCTCAATTTTACATGTCTATAGTCTTTGAGAGTGAAATTTAGCTGAATGAATAAAGGGTTGACTTCAATTAAGTCAAATCATTTGCATTTCTTACCCGCGCAAAGCAGCGGTTTCGGAAGTATTAAAAATAAAAAATAAAACTAAAAATAAATTAAAATATATTAAAAAGAATGTTGAATTAAAAAGCACAAATTTTTTAAAAATATGATGAAATTAGATCATAAAAAAATAAATAATTAAAAAGATATTTCAATTTAAAAACAAAAGTGTTTTTTTAGTTAAGAAGTGACACATAACAAAAAGTTATTACAAGAGGTTGTTAGATAAATGTGTTTATTGTTAAAAAGGGATATTTTCATAAAAGGAGAAAAAGTCTGAATTTCAGACTTTCTAAAAATAGAATATCTCAAATGCTTTATAATGTAGTATAGAAATATAGATATTGAAAGTTACTAAAAATATATCTATGTTTATAAAAACATCATACAAATGCAGGAAGTACTTGGTTGACCCGCTTGATGACCTTCTACATAGCTTTATTTGTACGCAATTTAAAAAAGTCTATTGTCTGGTAAACTTCCTTCTAAATTACATTTACATTTCTAACACAAAATAATTATTTTACTCGTATGTTAAATGGAGGTTAACAGGTAAAATGAACGAAACTTGAATTCACTTGATAAACTTCAATAATCACTACTAAATGGTTCAATATGAAAATTGTTATAGGATTTTGTTAGATTTACTAATTAAAATCCATCTCTTGAATATGTTGAATATGATGTGGATGACGGGTAGGTATCGTCTTAGGATAAATAATGAAGATGAAAAAAGGGTTTTTTTTTCTTTTTAATTTGTAAGATTTGAGGAAAAGGGTTTTTTAATTGGTAATGAGATTGAAACACACCTTTTGCATTTTTTGTTTTTGGATATAGATCTTTTGTTTGTGATTTAAAGCCCCCTGTTTTTTTTTAATTAAGATAGGCTTTAGTTTGGAATCTTTTGGCCTAAATTTTATTGTTGTGAAACTGGTTTACCAGGATTTATAAGTACGGGTGTGTATTGAAACGAGTGAGATTTCCGAAACTATAGAAAAGTGGTCTTTGTTAGTACAGATTTTTTTCTTGCCATTTGGGAGTTTTGTATGTTTGGTTCGCTCTCGCAAGTTGTTGCCGCTAGGAAAAAAGCGGTGGTAAAGTATAGTAAATTAATGAAGAAGAAGATGATGAAATATAATAATAATGAAGATGATGAAAAAAAATTATAATAAAATGAAATAAAAATACTAATAATAAAAGCATGAGGGTAGTTTGGTCATTTCACTCTTTCAAACAGTCAAACTAACAGAAAAACGAGTCAAGGGACTAAACCCGATACGGGCCAGAACCATAGGGAGAGGATCCGTTAAAATATTTTGAGAGGGACTAAATCCGTTATACCCGACAAACATTAGGGACGAATTATGAAATTAACTCAAAATAAAAAATAAAACTAAAAATAAATTAAAATATATTAAAAAGAATGTTGAATTAAAAAGCACAAAAATTTTAAAAATATAATGAAATTAAATCATAAAAAAAATAAATAGATAAAAAGATATTTCAATTTAAAAACAAAAGTGTTTTTTTAGTTAAGAAGTGACACATAACAAAAAGTTATTACAAGAGGTTGTTAATGTGTTTATTGTTAAAAAATGATATTTTCATAAAAGGAGAAAAAGTCTGAATTTTAGACTTTCTAAAAATAGAATATCTCAAATGCTTTATAATGTAGTATAGAAATATAAATATTAAAAGTTACTAAAAATATATCTATGTTTATAAAAACATCATACAAATGCAGGAAGTACTTGGTTGACCCGCTTGATGACCTTCTACAATAGGGGTGAGCATCGGGTCGGAACCGACCCGAACCGACAAAACCGTATATAAACCGAAACCGAACCGAAGACGCTCGGTTCGGTTCGGTTTAGCAGTTCGGGTTTGAGCCGAACCGAACCGAAACCGACGAAACCGACAAAACCGAAATACTTATCCAAAACCGAAAACCGAACCGAATACGCTCGGTTCGGCTCGGTTCGACTTGGTTCGGCTCGGTTTATCGGGTCGGGTCGGTTTTCGATTCACTTTGCTCAGCCCTATTCTATATAGCTTTATTTGTACGCAATTTAAAAAAGTCTATTGTCTGGTAAACTTCTAAATTACATTTACAATTCTAACACAAAATAATTATTTTACTCGTATGTTAAATGGAGGTTAACAGGTAAAATGAACGAAACTTGAATTCACTTGATAAACTTCAATAATCACTACTAAATGGTTCAATATGTGTAGCGTAGTACAATTTTATAGTAATGTTGGATGGATAAGCCTAAAGAAATGCACATAAATGTTGGAGTGCAAAGTTGATTCCTTGATTAATGAAACAATAGGAATATACTATTTAGAGTAAGTGCAAAATACATCTATGTGGTTTATGAAATGATCGTCTCACGTCCCTCGTCAATACTTGGCGTAGATTTCAAATGAGACACCATACATCTCTGAGGAAGAACGGTGCAAATTTTTTTCCCGATAAGTACTAACGTGAGTCTAACAGGAATGATATTCTTGTCTTTTTCCTTCCACAAAGATGTATGATGAACCTTTGTCTTTTTTAATTTTAAAAAAAAATTATACTCTTTTTTTATTTTTAAATTTCTTTTTAATTTAAAAAAAAATCGTACATTATTTTTCCGTTTGGGCCGACGTATGGCCTCATTTTTTACTTGGTAAAAAAATGTAATTTCCTACGAAAAACATTTCGTACTTTATATTTCATACATTATTTTATTTAAAAAAATCATACTTTTTTTACTTGGTAAAAAGATTTTTAATTTTTTTCGTACGTTATTTTTTTGTTTTTCGCGCAGTCAACTTTATTTTTTTCATCCCTCCATTCAAAAACGTACCAAAACGAAGAATAACATATAAAATATATAAAAACGTAAGAAAACGGATAAAAACGGTTGAAAACTTTTTTTTACTTTTTTATACAAATGAAAAATAACGTCTTTTACTTGGTAAAATAACGTACGAAAACGTATAAAAAATAACATACGAAAAATAATGGTTTTTTACTTGGTAAAATAACGTATGAAAACGTACGAAATGTTTTTTGCGTAGGAAGTTAAATTTTTTTCGTAGAAAATAAAAATATTTTTTGCCAAGTTAAAAATGAAGGCATACTTCGCTCCAAACGGAAAAATAACGTACGGAAAAAATTAATTTTTTTAAATTAAAAAAAAGTTAAAAAGTACAAAGGTTCACCATACATCCTTGTGGAAGCAAAAAAGACAAGAATACCCTTCCTGTTAGACCCACATTAGTACTTAACGGGAAAATTTTTGCACCGTTCATCCTCAGGGATGTATGGTGCCTCATTTTACTAACAAGGGTTGAAATCAACGTGAAAATTTGACGAGAGATATTAGACAGTCATTTCGTAAACGACAGGGATGTATTTTGCACTTTACTTTACAATTTAAATAACAATCATATGAGATGGGCCTAATACATGAGCTAAGCCTAAAATATTACTAACACCCCTTGCAGTTTGAGCGGAAGAACAATGAACACTCAAACTAAAACGAAACTCATGATAACGAGAAGGTACTTGAAGCACTAAGAAGTTTATTTTTGTAAGAACTAAGAAGTATATGTCAAATTTTTGTAAGAACTATGTTTATAAATAAATAAAGAAGAGTCACAGCAACTATATTTATTTTTGTAAGAACTAAGAAGTACTAGCCGGGTACCCGCGCAATGCGGCGGCGGGTACCCGTGTGATTATATTTTTCGGTAATAGCAATATCTTTTTGATAAATTGCATTTATAGAAGAAAAAAATGTTCAACAAATGTTATTATTGGAAATAAGCTTGTTTTTTCTTATGAATTTAGTAACATTATAAAAAGCTTTTATAGCAGGGTACCCGCGCATTACGGCGGCGGACAACTTATAATCAAAATTTTTATTAAGCGATTATATGTTTCTCACGATGCTAACTTTACGTATATAGATAGCTTTAGGAAATAACTTTACCGCACACTATTTCATAAAAAAATAACAGACAACCCATGCATCACGGAGCAACGACTATACGAAAACGATGGTCACAACTATTATACTTTTTTAGTTGAATGTTGATGATCAATTTTTTATTATCTACGTTGTTGATATGATATGTTTGCATACTTAAAAATTTGGTTGTGTATTAACTTTATATAGTGGTTAGGTTGATGAGGGGTTGAATATATATTTATTATTAATTACTAATAAGCATTGTGTGAGGAAATTTTTTAGGCCATAAAGAGGTTAATGAGAAACGTATGGTCTTTTGTTTAAGTGATGTTTATATAAAAATTTAAATTTTTTGTGAGGCCCAAATGTTTTTATTGAGGCTTTATTAAAGCATTGAATTTCAGACGTTTTTTGTTGCTAGGTTTTAAAGAGGGTCGTAGTGTGTTTTTTAGGTTGTAGAGAGGAAAGAGAACCTGTTTTTTTATATTGAGTTTTGCGTTGGATTTGTATTAATAAGATACAATGGTTACTAATGTTTGGATCAAGATCCTCTCAAGTTATGGTCAAACATGATTCATCATGTTAGTCTTATTGTGAGAGTTAAGAGGGAGAGAGAGAGAGAGAGAGAGAGAGAGAGAGAGGAGAGAAAAGAGAGGGGGGAGAGAAGAAAGAGAAAGGAGAGAGACGAGAGAGAAGGAGAGAGA
Source organism: Tanacetum coccineum (assembly GCA_026074375.1). Taxonomy (NCBI): domain Eukaryota; kingdom Viridiplantae; phylum Streptophyta; class Magnoliopsida; order Asterales; family Asteraceae; genus Tanacetum; species Tanacetum coccineum. Next base: position 69,102 of record BQNB010004682.1, on the reverse strand, counting down.
GAGAGATAGAGAAGAGATAGAGAGAAGAGAGGGGGGAGAGAGAAGAGAAAGAGAGATGTGAGAGAAGAGAGTGGGAAGAAAGAGAGAGAGAGAGGAGAGAGAGAGAGAGAGAGAGAGAGGAGAGAAGAGGGGCGGGAGAGAGAGAGAGCAGAAGGGGAGAGAAGGAGATGAGAGAAGAGAGAGAGAGAGAGAGAAGAGAGAGAGAGAAAGAGAGAGTTTCTCTATGGTGTTTTTTTAAGAGAATGACTGTACAAAATTTCAACTTATTTTTAATGGACCCGTTACAATTTTAGTTTTTAATTTTTCAGAATAGAATGGGCTGTTAATGTTTACTATGACCCATGTGATATATTCATAATATTTTTAAAACTTTTCTTTAATAAAACAAGTTAAAATGTCCTTAATTTTTAAATCTTACCCATTACTTAAACGACCTAAATGCATTATAATATAGTTTAAATTTAAAAGTTTAGGATAGATACTTATTGACACTTAAATGATATTTAACGAACCGTTACAAATAGATTACATGAATGCACTTAAAGAGACAGTTACAAAATAAGTCTGTTACGAAATGAAGTGCATGAAGACACTTTAATTTTCAGTTGGGATGAACAATAATACAATATTGACTAATAGTTTGTTAATTTCCTTTTAAAAAAATATTTTTTGTTCTTAATTTTTTTAAGACTTCCATTTTAGGAATGTCCTAAATCCTTTATAAGATAGTAGAGAAGTAGAGATAACCCATCAACTAACAAAAGTTCAAAACAAAAACGAAAAGCATCCAAATGACAAAAACGGAACAAAAAATATAAAATGCAAGTTTACAAACTTGAAAACTCTTATAAACACGCCAAGCAATTATGATATACTTTCATCTTCCCACATAGACATAATGATTTTTCATCACACATGAAACAATCTTTTTTTTTTTTTTTAAGTCCAAAGTTTTACAAGGAATTAGATCTAACACAAAACAAAGAAAGCCTTTTGCCACAACATTTTCACAACAACGGTTTAAGGCTAAAACTGCATACCAAGATCCGGCTAAGACCCAAAAACGAAACCACCATGACATAAACCAAAAACCAGTTCCTATTTGATCTCAATCACTAACCACCACAATCAAAACCACAAATACAAAAAGCACCGGCCAAACCACCTACTTCAAAAAAACCCGCCAAAATTCACCTAAACAATGTAAACCGGTCGTTGTGCCGGCACATGATGTTGGTAAAGGTGACGGCAGAACTAAATGGTGGTGGCAGTGAAACTTCATATGTGTTGCAGCGGGATTTGGTGGTTTTAAAATAGAGAGTGAGAGGTGTTTGTGCTTTTAGAGAGAGAAAACATAGAGAGATATAAAAATACAGATAAGGAATTTTATTCAGTGTGTTAGGTTTTTATACTCTTAGGTTTATGATTTACACTTAATACACTTAAATAGTGCTTCATAGTGTGTTGAAATGAATGGACCATTACAAATGGACTACATTAATACACTTAAGTGGACTGTTACAAATGGACTACATTAATACACTTGAATGGACTGTTACAAAATAGACACTTAATTTTCAGTTACATTGACCTCAATATTGATAAAACATATACATTATAAACTTTCCTAACAAAGAAATATCTTTTACTTGATTATATTTTTAGAAAATTGGCTAAATACTTTATAAAGTAATAGAGATGTGTCAAATTTTGGAAACACTACTACTCCCACCGTCTCATAATTATAGTCCACGTTTCTTTTTTGGGTTGTCCCAAATTAATTGTCTACTTCCAAAAATAGATAAGGAATTTAGATTAAGTTTATCATATCACCCTCAATTGATGTTATTATTACAAACTTTAAAGAAGTGATAAATTAATTGGTTAAGTGTAAAAGTGTCATTGTGCAAAAAGTAAGAGAGAAAATTGTAATGATTTTGTCGGTAGATTATAATTAAGGGACGGAAGGAGTATGATATAAACAAGTCTTTATGAGTCTTGCCAATAATTGTCTTAATATATTTGTAAATAAGACCTACATGATGATGTCGTTTTCATGTAATCATATTAATATTAAGACGCGTTCATATTAAGTGAACTTTCTAGTAAGTTTCCATCTAATCTATATCTATCTATATCTATATCTATATCTATATCTATATTCCTTATAAAGGAGATTTAGGATTCTCTTAAAAGTTGAAAAATTGCTAGTTTATAAAATGTTGAAAATTTAATGCATGGAATCTTGAAAACACATATAGCATCATCTTTTAAAAACGTATAGCATTAGCTATTAAAAACGTATAGCCTCGTTCAATAAACGTATAGCCTCATTAAACATAGATAATTGATTGGTATAAACGGTGGTTAATGATTATGATCAATGCTAAGTTTTGTAACTATCGACATTTAATTGTGTGTAAATGCCTTTGGAGTTACAACTCTTATTATAAATGCTATTTATGATGGAGTTACAACTCTTATGATCAATGATTTTTATGATGGAGTTACAAAATAACACATATATGTATACTCCTTAGGCTGGACGGAGTGGTGCAAAACTCATTTAGGTGAGTTCAAAGTCACGCGTGACTTGCCATCCCGGTCCCAAAAGTCACTTTATGCAGTAGCTTGGTGACTTTGGTTGTATTTTCGGGTGCTTATGGTGAGGAACTCACCTAGTGTGAGTTCCATTTTTGTGGGCCAGCTTATTTTTATTAAGTGTATTTTAATTGGTTGTGAGTGTGTGTGGGTATTTAGTGGGGTATATTTTATATAAAATGAGTATTTTAATGAAAGGTGAGTTTTAGTGGTAAGGTGGGTTCTTATTACGGTTGAAAGGTGAGTTGTAAGGGGAGTTTTATTTGGAGAGAGAAAGCTGATGTGGCGCTGATGTGTTAGGTGGGTTTACCACCACCACTCCATCCAGCCTTATAAAGGAGATTTAGGATTCTCTTGAAAGTTGAAAATTTGCTAATTTAGAAAATGTTGAAAATTTAATGCATGAAATCTTGAAAACACATATTGATAATTGATCATTTCAAAAAACGTATAGCATCAGCTTTTGAATAAAAAACGTATATAGCCTTATTTGAAAAAACGTATATAGCCTCATTAAATAAAATCATGACTATCGATAATGATTCTTAAAAATGTGTAACCGCATCCACGATATAAATCCACACAAACCATTTCATATCTCTCCACACAAATGTTATTTTACAACAAAAAAATAATCTCTCAATATACCATCACTTTCACTTCTCAACTCTTACGGGTACTTTTTGTAGATATTCTTTATATTTTTGTTAGAAAAACGCTTATTTTGAACGTTATAAGAAATATATTTATCACAATATCGCATATCATTAATTTATCTGCAACTAAAAATTACAGGTGCTATGCACGGGTACTCGTCTAGTAGTTTAAAAACCTTAAGACAGCAGTTTCGTGACAAGACCAATATACACCGTTGATCAAATACACGGTTACTAATCTAACGGCCAGCAAAGAGAGAGAGAGAGAGAGAGAGAGAGAGAGAGAGAGAGAGATCAGCGTGTAGGCCAAACCAATATGTATAAATACACACACATCCAGCCGCATATAGTAATGTTTTTCACATCGATCGATCGATCTTTGCGGTCTAAAGGTATCATTCATTATTCATTATTTTTATGTTTAATGGCATGCATGCATGTTTTTTATGTAACCTTAGATATCTAAGGCTAAGTTCTTTGTTTGATCTGCGTGTGAATAATTTTTTACTACTTGATATTCAATGTAGGTTTTCATCATCGCTTTGACCTAACCAAATGGAGGTACAACTTGAAGCACCAAAACCAAATCTGGTCGAGTACAGTTTCCAAGGTAAGCCATTGGAATGTATCAAACTTTTGAACTCTAAAAAATCCGGGGAGATTTTGTTTTGGGACCCATGTATTGATGAGGGTTTTGTGGTGGAGCAACCGCTCACTGTTTGTGGGTCTCGGTTTGTTTTACGGGATGGAAGCCTCGTTAAACAAGTGTTGGTGCAATGGGCTGGAAGATCGCCAGAGGACGCGACGTGGGAGTATTTGTCTGACTTTCGAGCCGCGTATCCAGCATATGACCTTGAGGACAAGGTCATTTCTGAAGAAGGACGGAATGATACGCCGGGGTCGTTAGATGCAGGAAGGGCCAAACGGGTTTCTATTTTTCTGGTGGTGCTAAGAAAAAAGATATAAACACAAACTGGCACATGACTGAAATATCCAGTACTGAAGGGGACAACCTCTATGTAAAATCAGGATGGAGAATAATGCCTTGAGAAAAGCTAGACGTGAGGTTGCTAAATATGAGAAGAATATTAAGGAAGCTGAGGTAAAGGCGGATCTTCAAAGGAGAAGGGAAGGATTGGCGGAGCTTCCTGATGATAATCAACATTTAGAAGAGAATGCACTAATCAGATTAAATCTCATTTTAGCTTGTTTTAAAAAATTTATAACTCTTAAAAATCATTACTATCGATAATGATTATTAAAAATGTGTAACTGCATCCACGATATAAATCCACACAAACCATTTCATATCTCCCCACATAAATGTTATTTTACAACAAAATGTTGATTATCATCAGGAAGCTCCGCCAATCCTTCTCTTCTCCTTTGAAGATCCGCCTTCACCTCAGCTTCCTTAATATTCTTCTCATATTTAGCAACCTTACGTCTAGCTTTTCTCAAGGCATTATTCTCCATCCTGATTTTACATAGAGTTTGTCCCCTTTAGTACTGGATATTTCGGTCATGTGCCAGTTTGTGTTTATATCTTTTTTCTTAGCAACACCAGAAAAATAAAACATTATTAGGGTCTAAGTCATACACGGGTATGTTTCCTTTACTTAACTTCCAATAAAGGATGTTATCAGGCGCATTTAGACGCCTCTGATAACCATTCCGATTGCCCCGCAATAATGAGCGCACCGAGAATACAACATACTCTTCCATCTTGGGCAAAGCCGGAAGATCCTCTAGGGTGATATATTTCCAAGGGGGTGGAAGAGACATTATTGTGTTCAATACACGGGTCCCAAAACAAAATCTCCCCAGCTTTTTTAGAGTTTAAATGTTTGATACATTCCAATGGCTTACCCTAGAAACTTTACCCGACCAGATTTGGTTTTGGTGCTTCAAGTTTTGCCGCCATTAGGTTAGGTCAAAACGATGATGAAAACCTACATTGAATATCAAGTAGTAAAAAATTATTCACACGCAGATCAAACAAAGAACTTAGCCTTAGATATCTAAGGTTACATAAAAAACATGCATGCGCTATTAAACATAAAAATAATGAATAATGAATGATACCTATGCAAAGATCGAATTACATGATTGATAACTTTATATATTATATAACAGTCATGAATTACATGATCACTAGAAATAAAAACGATTATTAAACTTAAAAATAATGAATAATGAATGATACCTTTAGACTGCAAAGATCGATCGATCGATGTGAAAAAAATTACTATATGCGGTTGGATGTGTGTGTATTTATACATACTAGAAGGATACCCACGCAATGCGGCGGCGGTTACCCGGTGACTAATTTTATAGCGAGTAAATATTTTTCATTTATACGTTTTTTCTAACAATAACTTTACAAATGAATAATAACTTTTAATTAAAATAACTATAAGTAATAACAATGCAAACTATTTCATATCCATACAAATTATAGGTCCGAATTAAAGGGAGTATGATACGCCGGGGTCGTTGGATGCAGGAAGGGCCAAACGGGTTTCCGTGGCGCCAAAATGGCAAAAGGACTTTGTCATGGGATAGGATAACTATCACCATAAACTATCTTTATCTTTATGCTAATAGGAGATGTTTGAGTTGTGTTAGGATTTGTGTGTCAAGTCAGTCATTATCATTATAGGATATGTGTTTGTGTTAACGTGGGAATGGCCCATGCGTGTCTATTTAAACCATCAGGATTTAATGAAAGAATCAAGTTTTAGCTAAATCACATATATGTTCTTCTCTTCTTTTATTCTCAGGAGCACGCACTCGCTTAAAGAGGTGCAAGCCAAACGATACTGCCTAACGGGTAGTATCAATTTGGTGCTTTCATTGCTTTAATCATGGACGAAAACGCAATTTATTTGTTGCTCAAAGATCAGTCGGACGCCTTTACGGCTCGACTGGTAGCTATCCAAGCAAAACTCCAGGAAACTAAAAATCTGTTATAAGTACGCCATGGGGGTGGAGGCGACTCAGGATCCGCATTACCGCAAGCCATACGCTTAGATGTGACTAAGTTTAATGGCACAGATCCGGATAGTTGGATTTTCTCGATTACCGAATACTTTGCTTTATTGAATACTCTAGTCGACCAACGTCTGAAGGTCGTGGGTTTTAATCTTGAAGGAGAGGCGGCGGAGTGGTTCCATTGGATGACGAGAACAAACTCATCACCGATTAGGACGGGTTTGTGGAAAGTGTGCGTCATCGTTTTGGACCCTCTAAATACGAAGATCCGCAGGGTACATTGTCAAAGCTGTTGCAAACTGGTACAGTGGCGCAATATCAGGGTGAGTTTGAAAAGCTCATGAATCGTGTGACTGATATCTCAGAAACCTTGCTTATCTCGTTTTATATATCAGGTCTTAAGCCAAACCTTCAACGTGAATTGCTCGTGGCTAAGCCGGCCACGCTTGGGGAAGTTTTTGCACTAGCACGGGTGACGAAAGCAAGATTGATGGATCAGCAGTCCGGGACAGTTATCACCACCACGGCGACGTCAATCACGAGTCAGCCCAAACCAGCTACTCCACGATTTTCAGGCCCTAAAACTGACGTAGGAAAACTGCCATTGTTACCGACCCCAACATCAGTCTCGTCTAACATTGCTAACAAACAGCTTGCCATCAAGTGGATTTCGCCAGCGAAGCGTCAGGAATGCCTCAACAAAGGGCTATGTTTTAATTGTGACAACAAGTGGGCGCGTGGTCATAAATGTCCGGGGAAGATGTTTCTATGGACTTCATAACTGGGATGCCATTATCAAAAGGGTTTTCGGTCGTTCTGGTGGTGGTGGATCGGTTTTCAAAATATGCGCATTTTGCGACATTGCCAACTAGTTTTAATGCTCCCAAGGTGGCTGAAGTGTTCGTGGAAGCCGTTGTTAAACATCATGGTATACCTAAGACCATCGTGTCTGACCGTGATCCTATTTTTGTTAGCAAGTTTTGGACTCAGCTTTTTAAACTTAGTGGTACACAGTTAAATCATAACACCGCTTATCATCCCCATACGGATGGGCAAACTGAGGTAGTAAACCGTGGGTCAGAGCAGTATCTGCGTGCCATGGTAACCGACCATCCTGACCACTGGGTTCGCTTCTTACCATGGGCCGAGTATTGCTATAATACTAGTTATCACAGCAGCATTAAGATGTTTCCGTACCAAGCATTGTATGGGAAGGTTCCGTTATCTATCATTCCATATCCACCTGGGTCCTCTAAAGTGGCGGCTGTGGAAGACGTGTTAGTCGAGCAGGATGAGTTGCTTCATCGGCTTAGGGACAATTTACTAGCAGCCAAGAATCGCATGGAGGAAAAGGCTAACCTTAAACGTCGCGAAGTGGAGTTTAATGTGGGAGATAAGGTGCTCGTTAAACTTCAGCCTTATCGGCAGCTTACTTTGGCTAGGCGTTTATCTCATAAATTTTTGAAGAGGTATTATGGGCCGTATGAAATTTTGGAGCGAATTGGGAAGGTGGCTTACCGCCTTGCTTTACCGGTTACTAGTAAGATACATCCCGTGTTTCATGTGTCAATCCTCAAGCCATTTTTAGGGAGTAAAAGTGAAGCAGTGGCAGAAATTCCTGGGGAATCTGATGAGGGTTTTGTGGTGGATCAACCGCTCTCTGTTTGTGGGTCTCGGTTTGTTTTACGGGATGGAAGCCTCGTTAAACAAGTGTTGGTGCAATGGGCTGGAAGATCGCCAGAGGACGCGACGTGGGAGTATTTGTCCGACTTCCGAGCCGCTTATCCAGCCTATGACCTTGAGGACAAGGTCATTTCTGAAGAGGGACGGAATGATACGCCGGGGTCGTTGGATGCAGGAAGGGCCAAACGGGTTTCCGTGGCGCCAAAGTGGCAAAAGGACTTCGTCATGGGATAGGATAACTATCACCATAAACTATCTTTATCTTTATGCTAATAGGAGATGTTTGAGTTGTGTTAGGATTTGTGTGTCAAGTCAGTCATTATCATTATAGGATATGTGTTTGTGTTTACGTGGGAATGGCCCATGCGTGTCTATTTAAACCATCAGGATTTAATGAAAGAATCAAGTTTTAGCTAAATCACATATCTGTTCTTCTCTTCTTTTATTCTCAGGAGCATGCACTTGCTTAAAGAGGTGCAAGCCAAACGATACTGCCTAACGGGTCGTATCAGAAATGCTTGATCGATTTTTAAGTATTATACTCACTCTTATTATCCGTACACTGCCAGCATTGGGTTTTCCATTAGGTTCTATATCTTTTTTTCATTCGCTTCCATTTTTTAAACAAACTTAGGAGAAAAATAACGTTTTGGGTCAAACAAAAACCATTTCAACCCATACCAAAATATGTTATCCGATAACAAAGTTGTTTGCTAATTTTGTTTTTTAATGTATTTATATGATTTTTTAATAATTTGTTACCACAAGTATGGTTAATTAGGAGAATGAAGTGCATAAATAAGTTATTAGGGAAAAGACTGTGTAGCAGCCTCTGATATTAGAAAATCTAATTTGACAACTAAACATTGATAAGGAGTAGGGAATATGAGGGGGTGCTTATGTCCCATGTTTGACAACTAAACCAATCTTTAAGCATGGTCTATTAGGAGAATGAAGTACATAAATAAGTTAGTATTAGAGAAAAAACTGTGTAGCGGCCTCTGATATTAGAGAATCTAATTTCTGTTTTCAACATTGATATTGATTCTTTAGCAGCAACAACCACCTCAGATGACACTACCCGAAAAACCTACTTTGGTACTCAACAGGGCCCACTAATGTCATGACTTTAGATAAGGCTCAAGCAGCAAAGATTCAGGAACATGGAAATTTACCAAGAAATTTACCACTTAAATAGACAGTAGGAAGTAAACTACTATTGAATGACTCTAAACTAAACTCAAAACAAGCTATTTATTTAACAGTAAATTCGGTATGTTGTTGTTGTTGTTGTTGTTTTACTCTTTATATCGTTTCAATAAGGATGTAATATTTTTAATCGCTTTGGGTGACTTTCGACCCATTAACTCTTCTTTTATAAGCTAATGTATTTCTATTTTACCTCTTTATATCGTTTCAGGTGACTGTTGTTTTGTTCACAGAGGATTCAAAAACATTGTTTGTAACAATGAATGAAGGGTTCCCCTTGGATAATGTTGTGAGGTTCGTATTCCGACACTGATTAAAAAGTAGTATATGCATTTCCTTTTCTATATGGTCCTGAATCATGAAATGTGTTTTGTTATAGGTTGGTATTCCACTTATCTTGAGTCAGCTTGGTTAAAATCTCTCTCCAGTGAAGTGAACCAGTAGACATCAAAAGTGAGCAAAAGGTAACAAGTCAAATGGGATGAGAGCTTCCTATTTTGTTATTTGAATGGCAAATGAAGTTCTAAAAAAAGGATCACACTATATGTTAAGCTTAGTAGTTAGAGCATGACATACTCTGATCATGGTTTAAATCTTATTAGTTGGTCCATTTTATGTTCATTTTATGAATTAATAGCTTGTGGAATCAATCACTCATGCAATTTAGAACTTGATCCATCTCAAAAGTTTTATGGGTGTGTATATTTTTGCACTTTTTTACATTATACTACTAAATTTTGTATTTAAAAAATAATCATATAGCTAACCGCCCATCGGGCAGGCCTTGAAGCTAGTTACCCTATATACATATTTACGTATGTAGGCTTCATATACTTGTATATGCATGAATCTTATCATCTCTTTCTTAGATATCTTTTTTTTTAACTTTCTTTCTTTATTGCAATTTTTCATTGTTTCATATATACTTGTCCACATACTTATTAATTCTTTATTTGTGCTTATATAAATATATAATGAGGCATTTCTATTTGTTCTTTCATTGTTGTATTCCTTATATTAATTGGAGTATGTAATGTACCTTATTGGAGGGCTGTATAATCTCTAGTTACAGTGATATGGTAACGTGACGATATGGGTGTTTGACCTTAATTTATTTGGAGTTTTGTTGATGTTAATCGAGCATATATAAAATTATAAGAAATAAGGTTTGCTTGGTGTTGTAAATCATATCTTTGTTAGCTTCTCGCTATCACAATAATAGAGAAAGTTATCCTCTTCAAGCTTAGTCAACTTGTGACACACAATCTAGTTTTTTAATAATGGTGTCGACTGTTAAGGTAAAATACCGTACCTTGAGTTTAGGGTGCGTTCCCTCGACTCTGGGTGAAGTATCCTTTTGAATTTCCTGAGAGTAAGAAAGAATACCCGTTAACTCGCCCCGAGTGTTGACCCAGGACCAAGCTCGGGTGTGAATTTATTTCTTTCAATTAAATCAAGTGATGAAATTCAAATAACATAGTAAATTTAAAGAAAAGTTTTAAATTATTTTATAATTTAAAATCCTTTTATAATTTAAAATCCTTTACTTTAAAGCATCAACGTTTATAAAATATTATTAGTATTAATTAAATATTATTATTATTATTATTATTACATTATTAATAATTAAATATTATTATTATTATTATTATTCTATCTCAAATTAATAAAAAATATACATAATTTCATTAGAACATTACAGCAAATTCATATTACAATTATAATTTATTCAAATTATAACTAATTTAGATTACAATTACAATTTCTTTGACATAATACAATTCATTCAGATTACATTACAATTTCATTAACAAATTATAATTTCTTCAAAAACATTTTCCGAATCAAACGCCTTTTAAGTAAATCCATTTTATTTAATTAAACAAAGTGATACACGTAAAACTCTATTTTTACACTTGTTTTAATACCCGTGCACGCACGGGTTTTAAACATTCAATTTTAATTAAGTGTAAATTTTGCAAGTGTTGTTATTTTTTCGTATTTGTACATTGAAGGTCTTGTTTACTATTATTTCAGTAATTATCAATGCGATTTTCTCGTAATTTAAACAATTGTAACAGTTATAATAAATGTTTTCAACCATATGAAACAAAGAATGTTAATCCCTATGTTTGCCAATTCCATTGTTATGTATTAATAATAATTTAGCCGTGTTTAATATTAAACCCGTGTACACATGTGATAAACTTATAAAATAAAATAACAATGAGTCCTTATTAACACAGATAGGAAAAATAATTTTTTTTCGGGATATTCTTACTAAAACTCATAAAGAGGAAAAAACATGAGTTATTCATATATGTACAACATTGTCAATCTTTTATATAATAAAAGAATTACATCATTTCAGAGTTTTCTATCAGATTAAATCTTATGTGAAAATAAATTAGACCAATCAGAATGCTTGATTTTGCCACATAGGCAAAATCGTGCGATCTGATTGGTCAATAAAAAGTCAAAATTGAATCAATTTGGTCAAAATTGAAAAATATTGGTGGATAAATTTGATGGAGAAAAAAAACAAGATGATGTATTTTGTGGTGATTTAGGAAGATTTGATTGATCCAGCAGTGAAAGGAACAAGATGATGTAGGCACGTTGTTGTTGCTTTTGCTAATATAATATACAATTATGATGGACTACATAGAGGTAATACTAGACCTTACACTGTTATTGCTGATCTAACTTGTCAAATGCTTATTTTATGAGCTTATGTACTTCTTATTTTCTACGCTTACAGGATATTGCTGACATTGACCTAAGAGGTTTATGAAGATCCTCTTGTGCATCCTCAAGATGAGAGCTACTGGGGATAAGTCAATTCCATTGGTATTTTTCAACAAAGTTAAATTCTATTATCTAATAACGTACTATTACCGCTATTACAACCATTTGATGATGACACAAAAATTTTGGATGCCCAAATAGCTCTCATAAATAGATAGTAGGCCAGCTTTTTAGGACAATGAGCTACTATTATATCGTTAGTTTGTGATTCAACAAAGTTAAATTCTATTATCTAATAACGCTTACATTGTTTTTGTAATTATTGTTTTTAGATGTCGGTATAGTAAGTTAGTGTCTCGCGTCTGTTAGCGTTATGTCTTACCAAGTATGTGCATTATAATTTTCTGCATATACGAGTGGGAAAATAGTGCGCATAAGTGATTTATCACTTCAAATTTGCCAACAATATATTTGAGAATTATTTTTTCTAAATAAATATCGTCTCCTTTATGATATTGCAGATCAAAATCTCATGGGGGCTAACAACACAATTTGTATTGACACACCTGAACGGTGCTTCACAATCGTTTAGTACATTCAATGATGCCAGGTAATACGTTGGTCCGTGTTCTTAAGCACAAGGTTTAAAAAAATTAAATGGTGTTCGTGTGTGTATGTAATATGATTAAAAAAACTTAAATTTTATTAAGTGGTGTTTTATGTCTTGATAATTGCCCAAAGACAACCAGAGTTGCACTACAGTCGGAGATAAGTTGTTTGTATTCGGATGTACTGGTCATATTTTGGACACCTATAAGGTAGCCTACCTTTCTGTATTTTGCACACATTTAATGTCGATCATTATATCTTCGGACTACTGCTTATATTATGACCCAAATGTATTATCTGATTGTTGATATGATTTTGCATTGTCGACCACAAATACATGGATGGCACCAATATATGGCCCGAATCACAAAAATTGATACGCCAAGGTCGTTGGATGCAGGAAGGGCCAAACGGGTTTTCGTGGCGCCAAAGTGGCAAAAGGACTTCGTCATGGGATAGGATAACTATCACCATAAACTATATTTATCTTTATGCTAATAGGAGATGTTTGAGTTGTGTTAGGATTTGTGTGTCAAGTCAGTCATTATCATTATAGGATATGTGTTTGTGTTAACGTGGGAATGGCCCATGCGTGTCTATTTAAACCATCAGGATTTAATGAAAGAATCAAGTTTTAGCTAAATCACATATCTGTTCTTCTCTTCTTTTATTCTCAGGAGCACGCACTCGCTTAAAGAGGTGCAAGCCAAACGATACTGCCTAACGGGTCGTATCATAAGATATGGATACATAAATCTTGAAATAGAAGATGTCATCTGTTCTCGGTTAAGAAAGTCTCTAAAGAGATTAGTAATCGCAAAATTGTAGTTGCCCTCTTTCCTAGCTGTGCCTTCGTAGTGAAAAACATTTGCTTTAATAATATTATGTATTTTTCGGCGCATTACCGCGAGCCATGCGCTTAGATGTACCTAAGTTTAATGGCACAGATCCGGATAGTTGGATTTTCTCGATTACCGAATACTTTGCTTTATTGAATACTCCAGTTGACCAACGTCTGAAGGTCGTGGGTTTCAATCTTGAAGGAGAGGCGGCGGAGTGGTTCCGTTGGATGACGAGGAACAACCTCATCACCGATTGGGATAGGTTTGTGGAAAGTGTGCGTAATCGTTTTGGACCCTCTAAATACGAAGATCCGCAGGGTACATTGTCAAAGCTGTTGCAAACTGGTACAGTGGCGCAATATCAGGGAGAGTTTGAAAAGCTCATGAATCGTGTGACTGATACTCAGAACCTTTGCTATATCGTCTTTAATATATCAGTTCTAATCCAAAAACCTTCAACGTGAATTGCTCGTGGCTAAGCCGGCAACGCTTGGGGAAGTTTTTGCACTAGCACGAGTGACGGAAGCAAGATTGATGGATCAGCAGTCCGGGATAGTTATCACCACCACGGCGACGTCAATCACGAGTCAGCCCAAACCAGCAACTCCACGGTTTTCAGGCCCAAAAACTGACTTAGGAAAACCGCCATTGTTACCGACCCCAACATCAGTCTCGTCCAACATTGCTAACAAACCGCTTGCCATCAAGTGGATTTCGCTAGCGGAGCGTCAGGAACACCTCAACAAAGGGCTATGTTTTATTTGTGACAACAAGTGGGCGCGTGGTCATAAATGTCCTGGGAAGTTTTTATTGTTAATGGCCGAAGACGGCGACGGTGCGGGTCAAGATATGGAAGCTGATGCAACGGACACTGCGGAAAGCGGTGATATATCCATTCTTAACTCATTGATTGGGCATGGAAGTCCTCGCTCTCTCCAACTATGGGGAACAATCGGCTCAGGTGAGGTGCATGTTCTTATTGATAATGGGAGTACCCATAATTTTGTGCAGCCCGGTATAGTGGAAAGAATGTGTTTGCCTGTCCAAACGACCAAGGCTTTCAAGGTTTATATTGGGAGTGGGGAATCCTTGTTGTGTGAAAATATGTGTTCGCAGGTCACACTTAGTATGCAGGGGCGGATTATGGAGGTCGATCTTTATGTCTTACCAATGAAGGGTCCTGATGTGGTTTTAGGTATCCAATGGTTGCAAAAGCTAGGGAAAGTAACCCACGACTATGCTAAGCAAACCATGGAATTTACCTTGGTTAATACTAAGTACTCCTTGCAAACAATTTCTTACTTCCAAACAAATATTTAACATCTAGACTTTATATTTTAAAATACAACAAACGTAAACAATTTCTTACTTCCAAACAAATATTTAACATTATCTAATCACATCTCAAATCTACCCGAAGAGTTTTTGGTAGATTTTTCATTGTGGCCTGAAATCATGTTGTACAATCGAAGCACATCGAAGGTTCAATTGACCCGACTCCGGGCTACCTAAAAGGGTTGTTTCGCTGGGATTAGTTGGCTCACAATGTCGAGTCAAAAAACAGGTAAATCAAAAGAAAAAAAAAATTAGTAATCATCCTCAAATTCATATACTACGTAATATATAAAAGATTTAATGAATCTATTATCTGCATATATTTCGATAATACTCTATAACATAACTTATAAAACAGAAAAAATATATATATGTAGTTTAAAAAAACATAATGTCTAAGCCCCAAAGAATTACATCATTTCAGAGTTTTCTATCAGATTAAATCTTAAGTGAAAAAAATTGGACCAATCAGAAAGCTTGATTTTGCCACGTAGGCAAAATCGTGCGATCTAATTGGTCGATAAAAAGTCAAAATTGAATCAATTTTGGTCAAAATTGAAAAAAGTGATGGAGAAGTTTGATAGAGAAAAAAAGATATAAAAATATAGGTGTTAAATTTGTGAAAATAAAAAACTTAAAAAAGGAGGTAGTAATTACTAAAACTTTAGTAGTTGAATTTTAAATAAATCATATAAAGTTAGGTGAAACTTATAACTTTTCATATTTTTTAATAATTTTAGAAAATAAACAAATACCCTCTTAGACTTTTTACATTCTATACTTTATACTTTAAAAATACAACATATATAAAATCAATATAAAGTTTATATAAGAATATAAGAAAAAAACACTTTAAACTTGCATATTGTGTAAAACATGATATTAATACATAAATTTGAACAACAACATCAACATCAACATCAACACTCATGTGAGTTAAAAAAAGTTAAATCTTTCATCCAAAAAAAGTTTGAGCAAAATATTAATAGATATTAATCAATGTTTTAAAAAACAATTTTTTAATTGACACGGTCGAGCCATTGGGTCACGGTTTAATCGGGTTTTTGGGCAAAATCCGGCTTCCAGTCATCTGACCGGGTCAACCCGGGTTTTAAAACACTTATATTAATACATAATGAATTTCTTTATGTAAAACCACATGTATAATTATTAGTTGTACTAATATCACAAATACAACATATTAAACACGGAAAATTTTCATATGCATGTATATTAAAAAAAAGTTTTAAAATAAATTTGATTTATGTGTAATCCCCGTGCGTGCACGAGACTTATAACTAGTTTATTTATATACACAATAATTCGTGCTTTCATTTTAACATTAATAATCTTGTGCATAAATATGTTGTATTTTTAAAACAACATATATGTTGTATTTTTAAAATATAAAGTCCAGGGGTACAAAGTCTAAGCAGTTATTTGTTTATTTTTTTTTAAGTTATTACTTAACTTCATATTATTTATTTAAAATTCAAGCACTAAAGTTTTATTAATTGCCTTATCTTTTTTAAGTCTTTATTTTCACAAATTTGACACGTATATTTTTATGTGTTTTTTTCTCCACCAAATTCTTCTATCAAAAATTTCAATTTTGACTAAATTTGGATTTAATTTTGACTTTTTTTTAACCAATCAGATCGTACGATTTTGCATACGTATCAAAATCAAGCGTTCTGATTGGTCCAATTTTTTTTCTATAAGATAAAATTTTATACAAAACTCTGAAATAATTTAATTCTTTTATTATTTAAAAGATTTGTGGTTAGGTCCTAACATGGATGAAAAAAAAACACTATACTGAACATAATACCCATTAATCTAATACAAATCATAATATAAACCCCAAACCTGAACTATGTTTGAATATCGTTCGCAGACATGTAAAATCTTGGTGTGTGTCATACATCATATGGTTTAGGCGTATTACTAGGTTTATGAATTAGTGTTTTATATGATCATTTTTTGATAAAAGAACTTAATGGGCCACAGCTCGTACGAGTAAGCAGATTTAAGCCCAATTTATTTTAACCCACCAGCTAAAGCTTATTGCAATTTGCAAACGGTCATGATAATGCTAACAACCAAGATAGCCCGCGTGTTGCGGCGGGGCATAATTTTTTGCTAAGCGATTTCGAATGAATATTGAGTGGGAATGTGTCCGCGCGTTGCGGTGGGGCTGACTTGTATGCAACGCATGTATTTTATTTCGCTGAGCATTTTTTAACAATCACGGAATTTGAATGAGTATTTGTCGTTGAGGCAAGTATAGTAATTTTTACTTATTTGGTTAACAAAATATGTTGTATTCGTATTTATATACTATGACA
Organism: Tanacetum coccineum; assembly: GCA_026074375.1. Classification (NCBI taxonomy): domain Eukaryota; kingdom Viridiplantae; phylum Streptophyta; class Magnoliopsida; order Asterales; family Asteraceae; genus Tanacetum; species Tanacetum coccineum. Next base: position 52,077 of record BQNB010004682.1, on the reverse strand, counting down.
TGTACCTGGAATCATATACTAAATGTATTTACTTATTAAAGTTCATAAACGTTAACGGGGCTTGAAAGACCAAAACGGCGTGACTTAGATTTTTGGGCGAGCGAACGACTTTTAGTATGTATATAAATATAAATATGAATGCGAAATCTGTTTTTAAATACAGCCGTAAATGACAAAAAAAAGTATAGGTTATTTATATAATTTAAACTTTCATAGAATTGTACGTTTCTGCCTCTGTCGTTTATTTTAAAGTTATTAGGTAGTTTATGGTGTATTTTAAAATTTTCATATTTGATTGGTCTCTTTATAAAATTAGGCCTCTTATGTTTGGAATGATTAGTCATAATTAGGTAATTTTAATATGATTAGTTGTTTTGGGCTCAAAGCCTTATCCCTGTAAAACTATATATGTCGATTGTTTTGTGAGGTTAATCAAAGAATCAAATTAAGCCTTCCAACACATATTAGTCGGCTCGCAATGCCGAACCGAAAATCTAAATTAACAAAAATTTGGTTGTCAGGTTTTAGGGTTCTATAAATGACCATTGTTACTAAAAAAATTGGCAACTTTAATACGAGTGAGGGTGGGCCTACGTGAAGATTTGGAACCGAGTTTAACCCATTAGCTAAATTTTTTTGCAAGTAATCATGATTCATGATAATGCTAATTTCCCTGCATTACAATTGTGCAGTACAAGTTTTCGGTTGAAGTTCACTAGAAGTGTTAGCAAACATACTTTATAAAATAGAAAAACTAACCAAATAAGAGTCCTAAAAATATTCTTTAAAAAGTATGAAATAACTGGGTTTATCATTTGAAATCATTACAGCTTTTTGAGTAGTTAAAGGTATGTTAACCGGAAAAGGGAAGTAGACAACGTAATGCAAACAACTAAAACCGATACAAACAATCCACTAATATTATTATTTTCTACGATAATATTATTATCTACACAATAAACAATATTGGATTTATCTATAATATACCTTATCGTTTTTATGGATTTCATCCAGAAATCCTAAATGTAAAATTAGTTGGATAGGTTGGTTGCAAAACCCTATAGCTTGTATTGCTTCTATATAATCTTTTTTGCTTTTGCTAGCCTTATAAAATGCCGCCGTTAAAAAAAAAAACACAAAGTCTTGACGTATCCATTCGTTCCAATATTATAGTCCACATTTTTATTTCGGGAGATTTCAAATTAATGGTTCACTACTAAACTTAGTCACTTAGATAGAGAAATTTAGTCGAGATTATTATATTACCTTTATTTAAAGTTACAAACTTTTAATAAATAATAGGGCAAATGTCATAAATGACTAACATACTTATTCAAATATACTGAGGTTCCTAGTGAACTCTATAAAGGTACACCAAAACATGTATACATTTAAATTTTAGACAAAAATGA
>BQNB010004682.1:0-39452 GCA_026074375.1 Tanacetum coccineum | reverse complement strand
ATTCGGTCTTTGCTTTTTAGAAACCGTTCAGTTTTGGTTTTTTACAGGTTCGGTTTATTTTCGGTTTGGTTTTCGGTTTTTTCGGTTTTTATTTAGTTTATCGCGGTCTGATCTTTCAATATTCGAATAATTCTAACGCAAGATAGAATAAAAAGTTTTAAGAATAAAGAAACACAAAATAATGACAATAAGAAACTATTGGTGATAAAAAATTATAGTATAAAAGAATTGTTTATGCGTCGTAAAGTGACACAATTTATAGTATAAAAGAATTGTTTATGTGTCGTAAGATGACACAATAATGACAATAACAAAATAACGACAACAAAAGTCTAGATGATAAATGTTTATGTTTTATAAGTGACATGTTCTAGAAATAATTGTAACACGAGTCTTTAGGATTACATGTATTTTGTCGGTTCAATTTTTTTCAGTTTGTGAATTTGCTAAAAACAAACCGAACCATAAACATCGGTTTTTATAAATTAAAAAAACCGAACCATCGGTTTTTCAATCGGTTTTGGTTTTTTTGGTTTCGGTTTATCGGTTCTTTTCGTTTTAGGTTCGGTTTTTCGGTTTTTCGGTTTTTGCACACCCCTAAAATTAATTGTTAAAAAATACTTTTCATTTAATTCTTTATCCTAACACGGTGTCATAAATTCCCGCAAATTATTACAAAACTTACTATGAAAGGTAAAATTGTCATTTCAGGTTATGAAGACGCAACCCATGTAAACTCAAGCGTTTAACTATTTATTGTCCACTCATTTGAATGAAACTAGATCAAGGTAAAGAATTTTTTTTTTAACGGCAAATTAAGTGTTAAAGAATTTACATTTATTTGTGGCAAATTAAGTGTTAAGCTTGGTATTTTGGTTAATTTCAATCGAGTGCTCATTTTCATAATTCAGTAAACAGAATAAAGATTGAACCTTTTTATGTAGTGACATTTGTTATTATTATGAGAACTTTTCGTACTTGGTTCAAATTATCTTCAAGATGGCCGAGTGGTAAGACATCTTAAGGTCTTAGAAGGGACTCTGGTTCAAACTCGCTAGATAAAAATATATTGGGATGGCTAGAAGAAAGTCCAGATACAACGACGAGGTTCAAACTCGCTAGATAAAAATATATTGGGATGGCTAGAAGAAAGTCCAGATACAACGACGAGGTTCAAACTCGCTAGATAAAAATATCTTGGGATGGCTAGAAGAAAGTCCAGATACAACGACGAGGTTCAAACTCGCCAGATAAAAATATCTTGGGATGGCTAGAAGAAAGTCCAGATACAACGACGAGAATATTGGTTAAACCGCGTACACACGGGCGGACCCAAAGGCCAGAACTTATATAACTTTAAGTGTCATCTATAAGAGGGGAGGGAGTCCATGGCTGTTGGCTTGGTGCCAAGCCATGGCGCCAAAATGGCTAACAGCCCACGCCAAACTCAATTTTTTTTTAAATCTATCCGTTAGGGGGAGCGGATATTCAAAAAATACCCCCAAAATCACAATTTTACCCTTTTAAAAATTCTATAAATACCCTTTTTTTATTTCATACTTCACACACACTTTCAATACATCTTCTACTTCAATACTTCTCTTTTTTCTTTCAAATATGGATCAAAATAATCTCAACGATTTTGACCCAACCGACACATACGATCATTATGATGCTTTCTTTCAACCCGACTATGATTGATATAGGCGGGATTATGAGTCGTATCAACATTATGTGGGTTTGTGTGAGCAAAAAACCGGGGGTTCGAGTGATGGTCCAAAGAGGAGGAGGACATATATATTTCGTGAAGGAGAAGAGGCGGAACAAAGGCTAATCGACGACTATTTTAGTGACGACGAGTATGAACCGAAATATCCTGAAGAAAAGTTTAGGCGCAAGTATCGTATGAGTTCTACGCTTTTTAATATATATTACTCAACGATATCTTAAGTTATTGTGCACCCTTGTGAGTACTTTAGGTATTTAGAAGTTGACGGATCGATGCGATCGGTCGTAATAGTATTGATCCTATTTTAAAGTGCACATCCGCCATACGCCAAATGGCATACGGCACTGCACCTGATGCATTTGATGAGTATTTGCAAATTGCTGAACGTACTTCACGAGAATGCTTAGATCACTTTACTAAATGCATTCACGTTTTATATCATAATAATTTTTTAAGAAGGCCAACTGCAACTGATATTCAAAAAACATATCAATTAAACATTGTGGGTACGAAGAAAAAACATGGACTCCCGGGAATGCTCGGGAGTATCGATTGTATGCATTGGGATTGGAAAAATTGCCCAAAGGCCTTACATGGGCAGTTCAAAAGGAGTACTCATAAATACCCAACTCTTATGTTAGAAGCTGTTGCTGATCAAAAATTGTGGATTTGGCATGCATATTTTGGGGTTCCTGGTGCGAATAATGATTTAAATGTGTTATATGGTTCCCCATTATTTGATGATGAAATTGCTGATATAGCTCCAGAGTGTCCGTTTGTTGTAAACGGGCATACATATAGGAAATGTTACTATTTAGCCGACGGTATTTATCCAGCATGGTCTACGTTTGTCAAAACGTTTTCTGTTGCAAGGGATGAAAAATCCTTGAAGTTTAAGAGAGTTCAAGAAGCTGCAAGAAAAGAAAAGATATTGAACGGGCATTCGGAGTCTACAAGGAGTTGTGGTATATACGAAAAAAAAAAAAAAGAAAAAACAAACAAACCCCCCACCCCACATCCCAAAAAAAAAAAACAAAAAAATTTTGTATAACCGAACCTAATAAAACTTTGAGCAGAAAATTATTTTTGGTTCACACAAAAAATTTTCTTCGAACATTTACAAAATTTATTTTCGAACCACAATTTTTTTTTTTTTCTTTCAATCGAACATTACAAAACTTCGAGTATTAAAAAAAATTCGGTTCAAAAAAAAAATTTCCGATCCAAAAAAATTAAATATAAACCATAAATCATTATAATTTGGTAATTATTAACATGTTAAAAATTTGGCTCGAGATGCCACTGATGGAATTATACATTCATAACAATTTATAATTATAACATCAAAGTATAAATATAGCGGAAGCAATTAGGATCAATTAACATGCATAAATAATTAACCAAGATTAGGGTTACATACCTTTTGATTCTAGCAAGAACAAGAATCAATAAACTCCAAGAACAATCTAAAGGAAGATTGAATCACCGTCTTGTACACACGCTATTACCAAGTTAACCAAGAACTAGCTCGTTAATCACGTAAACCGGTAAACAAGAAATTAATTCGGGTTAGTATGTTAATACTATTCAGCCGAATATATTGAAGACAAAAGAGAAGTGATTTTTGGCTTTTACAAGTGTATTTACCCTTGAAAAACCCTTTGGTATTTATAGGGTAAATATTAGTGTTTGAGTTCTATTAGGATAAGCCTTAACATTGAAGCTAATCCTATTTCAACACAAACTCTATAATTCCATTGATCTCCAATTTCTCTTTTAGTCCTTCTTGTTTAGTCGTTAGCCGTTACCATTAAACACTTAACGATCGTTAACTATTTACGTGTAAAATCAATAAATAAATATTTATTAATCGTTAACTTGTAGTGAGTGCAATCCCGTGATCTTGAGTTCGATCCTAACACACAACTATTATTTTTACGTCCATAAACTAACAGCTCCCACTTGGACAAAATTTAATAGTGTGATCACATCGGTTAGCGTCTAGTTACACGCCGATGCCTCTAGTACGATCTCAAGTAAGGTCTCCTGGAAAAACCTTTTAATGATTCATCATTATTATTATCCTTTTGTTTCTAATACAATGTTAATAAGGATATGGATCTCAAGTCATTCCTTAATTAACTGATTCTGTTTCTCGTTTATCCGATTGAGCAAGATTACCAAATCTTCTGAACGTATTCCAGAAAATCTTGGGTGTGGCCACACATACATCTTACCAATCCCACGAGGGGCCCAGCTGTATTAAACTTCAAAACGAATTTGAAGGAAACAAATTCTTTATTTGACTACAAGCAAAACTTATGAATTTTGCAACACTTCTGAAAACAATCCGTATAGCTACCAGTTACGTATAGCGTTAAATTGCCTTACAGAAATGCACTAGATCCATGACAGTTTCCTGGTATCTCAAGTCAGAGGATAACTATTTATGATTTACTTAATGACAAGATCCATAAAGTACAATCACATAGTTGGGATAAGTCCTATATTCAATTCATCAAATATCATTTAAATTTGGTATGTAATCACATCAATATACTTTCAAGTATACCCGACCAACATTTAAATTTGTCTTGATTTAATAATATTCCCATATTATTAAACGACAACGGACATTTAGAATAATTTAATATTCATGGATTTAAAACATGTAAAATAGGATACAAAATTAAATAACAAAATAAACACAACCATCATTTTATTTTATCAAATAATAATGTTTACACATCCTTTATCCAAATACTAATCACAGATATGCATGAAACTACTAGCTAATCGAAGTCCAATTCCATTGGCATGTTCACTAACTTTTCCTCTAGGTAAAGCTTTAGTAAAAGCATCAGCTAGGTTTTTATCTGTGTGAACTTTTATTAACTTGATTTCACCACTCTCGACTTGTTCTCGAACATAGTGATATCTCCGCAGAAAATGTCTGGCGCCTTTCATGACTCCAGGTTCATTGGCGAATATGATTGCAGCAGAATTGTCACAATACATATTAATAGGTTTACTTATTGAAGGCATCACTCCAAGATCTTCAACAAACTTCCTAATCCAAACTGCTTCCATTGCAGCTTCTGACGCAGCCATGTACTCAGATTGTGTCGCATGCATCGCAATGGTAGTCTGCTTCTTGCTCTTCCAGTCTACTGCTCCTCCATTGACAACAAAGACATAACCCGTCTGAGACTTTGTATCATCTTTATCGCATTGCCAGGACGCATCACAGAAACCTGTAACATCAAGTTCTGTATCTGGATTTCCGCCATATACTAAAAACATATCTTTCGTATTCCTCAGATACTTTAGAATATGTTTAACAGCAACCCAGTGGAGCTTCCCCGGATTCTGTTGATACCGACTGACCAAGTTTTGAGCAAACGCCACATCTGGCCTTGTGCACCTTACAGCATACATGATAGATCCTACAGCCGAAGCATAAGGTACCCTTTTCATGTAAGCTTTTTCCTCATCTGATGAAGCACACATTTCATTACTCAAATCATGTTTGACTTCCATCGGTATAAAACCTTTCTTAGAGTTTTGCATATTGAATTTCTTCAATATCTTATCGATGTAAGCACTTTGGTTAAGTCCAATCAACCGCAGAGATCTATCTCTATATATCTTAATTCCCAGAATGTATGCAGCTTCTCCTAAATCCTTCACAGAAAAACATTTTCCAAGATAGTCCTTAACTTCCTTAAGCTTTGGAATGTTATTTCCCATAATCAAAATGTCGTCGACATATAGGATTAAGAATACTACATCACTCCCACTAGCTTTGCGATATACACATGGCTCATCACGATTTTGAATAAATCCAAACCTTTTGATTTCTTCATCAAATCGTTTATTCCATTGACGTGATGCTTGCTTCAAACCATAAATGGCCCTTTGAAGTTTGCATACACCGTTTGGAAATTTTGGATCAACATACCCTTCAGGTTGCTCCATATAGATGTCCTCATCTAAGCGACCATTCAAGAAGGCAGTTTTAACATCCATTTGCCAAATCTCATAATCATAGTATGCAGCTATGGCTATGAGAATCCTAATAGCTCTAATGTCTGCTACTGGAGAAAAGGTCTCCTCGTAGTCAATCCCATAGGTTTGAGTGCAGCCTTTAGCCACCAGACGAGCTTTATAGGTGTGTACTTTACCATCCATGTCAGTCTTCTTCTTGTATAGCCACTTACTCCTAACTACCTTGGCATTAGGAGGGCGGTCTACTACAATCCAGACTTTATTGACTTTCATGGATTTCATTTCCTCATCCATTGCACCTTGCCATAAAACCTTATCAGGGTCAATCATAGCAGCTCGATAATTAGCAGGTTCTCCAAGATCCCCTACTTCATCATCCTCAACCTCCATGTTTAGACAGAGACGGTTGGGTGCATTTTTAGGCCTTTCGGACCTACGGACAGGAATTAATTCCGGTGGAGGACCCAGACTTTCAGGCTCTACTGGAATCTCGCTAGTGTTTTCAGAAGGTAATGTATCTATATGATCATCTTCCAGATCACAATCTCTCCCACTGAATTCTTGAGATATGAGATCTCTTTCAAGAAAATCTCCATACCTTGCAACAATTACTTTGTTTTCAGGTGGAAAGTAAAAATAGTAACCCATAGTTTCCTTAGGGTATCCTACAAAGATACACTTGACAGATCTCTGTTTGAGTTTATCAGCTGAGTCACGTTTCACATACGCCTCACAACCCCAGACCTTTAAATAAGACATATTCGGCACTTTGCCATGCCATATTTCATATGGTGTCTTATCAACCTTCTTAGTGGGAACCATATTAAGAATACGCACAGCAGATTCTAAGGCATAATCCCAAAAGGATAACGGTAGAGTAGTAAGATTAAACATAGATCGTACCATATCTAGTAGTGTACGATTTCTCCTTTCAGATACACCATTTTGTTGTGGAGTATATGGAGAAGTAAGATTCTGAACTATTCCGTTCTCACTTAGATAATCTTTAAACTCTTGGCTTAAATATTCACCACCTCTATCGGATCGAAGAGCTTTAATCTTCTTTCCTAGTTGCAGTTCTACTTCTGCTTTGAAAACCTTAAATGTTTCAAATACCTCATGTTTATGTTTAAGCAAATAAACATATCCATAACGACTGAAATCATCCGTAAAGGTTAAGAAGTAGCTAGCACCTTTCCTTGACACATGTCTAAGTGGTCCACACACATCAGTATGAATTAGACCAAGTAGATCTGTAGCTCTTTCAATATTGCTATTAAAAGGTTTCTTTGTCATCTTCCCAGAAATACAAGATTCGCATTTATCAAATGATTCCTCATTGATACTTTCCAAAAGACCTTCACGTTGAAGCTTTTGCATGCGAGTCTTGCCAATATGGGCAAGTCTACAGTGCCAAAGATAAGAAGAATCCAAGTCTAACTTTCTCTTCTTATTGATGCTAAAGACAGAATTATTATTCTTGGTGACATTTTTATTCATGTCAATTTCAAACACACCATTCACAGAAATAGCACTAAAATAGAATACACCATTTAAAGAAACAGAAATTCCATTACTAGCAACAGTATGTTTAAAACCAAGATCCAACAAACATGAAAAGGAAACAACACCTCTAACAATAGAAGGTGCAAAGTAACAATTGTTTAATTTCAGTACTAAACCAGAAGGTAAAACTAAATCAAACGTTCCTATGGCTTCAACAACTGCTTGTGCTCCATTGCCCATATGCAGATATTGATCCCCATAAGCTAGTTTCCTTTCAGCATTAAATCCCTGCAGCGTATTACAAACATGAATACCGCATCCCGTATCATATACCCAAGAATTTAATTTGTGAGTTAGATTGAATAATTCAATTGCAAATAAATTACCTGAACCTGCAGCACTATGCTCAGACTTCTTCTTATTTGCTCGCAACTCTTCGAGATAAAGAGGGCAGTTCCTCTTCCAATGCCCAGTCATGTGGCAGTGGTGACAAGCTTGATCCTTATTAGGATTTTCCTTTCTCTTCTTGGGATTAGGCTTTGGTTGAGAAGGCACAACTTGCTTGTTCTTATCAGCCTTACCCTTCCCTTTTTTCTGCTTGTTTCCTTGCGGTTTTGACTTGTTATCCCTACCCTTTTGTATTGAGAATACTTGAGGAGTAGGGGTGACCTTGTCCTTCAAACCCTTTTCATAGTCAATGAGCAATGCGTGTAAATCACTCACTGTCTTCCCCACGCAATGCATATTGAAGTTTCTTACAAAATCACCGAAATCCTTGTTAAGGGACCTGTTGATTAAGTTAACTGCCATATCATTGTCGTATGGTTTCCCAAGTGTATGTAATTGGTCCATGAGCCCTTTCATTTCCAATACATGTTCACTTACAGATTTACCAGGGGCCTGTTTGCAACTATGTAGAGTATCTACCAGATCGTAGATCTCTACAGCAGGAGGTTTCTCAAACATTTTTCGAAGTTCAGCCAGCATGTTTTGGGGTGGATAATTTTCAAACTGCCTTTGCAGAGCAGGTGACATTTTTCCAAGCATAATACAAGCCACATCAGAGTGCTTTTTATATTCTGCTTTCCATGCTGCCTTTTCTTCAGCTGTTGCAGTCTCAGGGGGTTGATCAGGACAAGGCTTATACAAATAATCATAAGTATCAGCTACTCTCAAGACAATTCTTAGAGAACGATGCCATTCATTGAAATTTGGGCCAGTCAATGTTTCTCGTTCAAAGAAAGTTTTGAACGCAGAACTTAAAGCGTTATTGTCGGAATGAGCCATTTCTACAGAAAAAGTTCAAAAAATCATTAGTATTTTCGATAATACCATTTTTCAAGAAAATAAAATATACCCAAGTGATATACATATAACCATAGTATCTCCTTGAAAACTAGAACCCATATTGACATAAACCCATCACATCAGTTGATCTGCTAGTGATGAATGTATTCAACATGGTAACTTGTCGAACAATTAATTGACAAACATTTTTCAATTTCTAGATATTTATGGGATTTACATTGCCAAACTAGTTGCATTGTAAACATGTTTCATCCCATCTTAATGCCTTGAGTTTCTAGATCTCACTAAGTAACTCAATTAAGTCATTCTAATCTAAAGAACGTAAACACATTCATGTGAGATCTCACTCAATCATGATAGGTTTCTTTCCATTACGATATAGTCCAAGGTCTCACTTGACTTAATCATAATTTCAAGTGTCCTTTAATTAGATGGCATTAGACTTAAGTTTTAAGGGTATTCATTTTTTGATATGTGAATCAAAATTATGTATGGAGAAGCATGCATACAACTCCATAGCATACATTTAATAAAACATTTTTATTAACTTTTTAGGTGAAGATCAAATAAACATATTTGGTTGATGGCATTGGATGAACCAATTAAAGAAGTGCCTCCAATTATCGCCCACACCGTACTTTTGCATAAGTCTTTCAACTTAGTGTTTCGGGTGTGTAATTGAGACAAATCAACCTTAAGGTAATTTTTGTACTTATGAACAGTCGTTAGGTAACTTCCATTGACGTACAAGCAGCCGGAGTAATTTGGTCATGGCGCTGAAGCATATCACTAACTTCATTATTCCGGGTTTTGACCAGCGACGCGTAAACTTCCCACACAGTTAGTCATTTTGATGAGCCTTTTGATACATTCAAGTACAAAAAAATTAACAATCAACAATTTGATCTTCAAACTAATCTTAATTTATTATAGGTTTTAGTCTCATTAATATTTTTCATGAAAATTACCTCCCCTTTGTTTACACAATTCAACATAATTTTAAATAACAAAATCTTGTAATTAATATAGACTGAAAAATTTATAAGACACATTATAACATTTATATGCATTTATAGGTAAATCTTATTAAGCCAAATCGCCATTCCTATTTATATGATGAACCTAATTATAATTAGGAGTTTACTTTTCAGTTAATCACATTCAATATATATAAGTATTTCTCGAATTTTAGATTTATCATACTAATTAAATGGTGTACAATTCATGTAACAAATAAGATCTTTTTATCTGTAAACGTGCATGTTGTCTCCTTGGGGGGGGGGGGCATCCATACAATTTTATTACATGATTACTTAACAATTAATTACAAAAGACTAAGATCGTAACCAATATACTTGCCTGAAATTTTAACCATGCTACGTATAAACAATGATTATAAGGTTTTTAGATTTAAATTATCGATCAAATAAAAATTTTGGTTAGAACCACTCTAATTTTGTTTTCTATCGAATCATTAAAAAATATTTTACGAAACTATCAACAAAACAATCATTCTTTCGAACATATAACATAATTTTCGAACCTCAAGACAAATTGTTTTTATATCGAATTACTTTATCGATAGCATAAAATAAAAATTCGGTATAAAACTATTCGATCCAAAAAATAATCTAAACCATAAATCAATTATAATTTGGGTAATTTTAACATGTTAAATATTTGGCTCGAGATGCCACTGTTTGGAATTATACATTCATAACAATTTATAATTATAAAATCAAAGTATAAATATAGCGGAAGCAATTAGGATCAATTAACATGCAAAACTACTTACCAAGATTGTGGTTACATACCTTTGCTTCTAGCAAGAACAAGAATCAATAAACTCCATGAAGAATCTAAGAAACGATTGAATCACCGTCTTGTACACACGCTTATTACTCCAAGGTTATCCAAGATCTAGCTCGTTAATCACGTAGAGAAACAGGGTAAACAAGGAATCAATTCGGAATAGTATCTAATACTTATGTGGCCGTAATTTTTGAAGAGTAAAGTGAAAGATCTTGTGTTTTTATGAGTCCCCTCCTTAAAAATCCTTTGGTATTTATATGGTAATTTAGGGTTAGAGTTATATTAGGATAATGCTGCAAAACTTGAAGCTAATTCCTACTCCAAAACCTAACTCAGTAGCCGGCCTCCTCATAGGAGTCCTAGATCATTCCATTGATCTCCAATTTCTCTTTTAGTCCTTCTTTGTTTGTCGTTTATGTTTTTCCATTTTTTTCCCCCATTAAACATTAACACGATCATTAACTATTTACGTGTAAAAATCAATAAATAAACTATTTATATTTATTAATCGTTAACTTGTAGCAAGTGAAGTGCTAATCGTGATCTTGAGTTCCGATCCGACACACAACTATGATTTTTACGTCCATAAATAACCGCCGAGGTAGATGAGTATCACTGATGATTGAGGTGGTCCCTGACATATATTGGTACTTCTAGTGTGCTATAATTGAAAATAAATTATATCAGTACCTTGTATATTGATTCCATTCTAATAACTCCTTTTCATTTTTTTGTACGATCACTAAACAATCGGGGATTTTCCCAGTAACATATCAGGGTTTTTCCCCTGTACATTCGTGGCTTTCCCTAGCGGTTGCTGGGAAAACTATCCCCATCTAAATGTCGCTGGGGAAGAGTCAACTGGGACCATCTGCGTCTGGGATACAATTCCCATCGAAGATGTGGGTTTTGAGGACTTCCACTCCGTTTTTTCAGTCAAACAATTTGTGCCACGGTGGCAAACTTTTCCCCAGCGACATGTCGCTGGGGAAAGTTTTTTTTTTAATTTTAGAATCACTTTTCCCCAGCGACATGTCGCTGGGGAATTTTTTTTTAATTTTAGAATCATATTTCTAAGCGACAAGTCGCTGCAGGGGCAATATTAATCACCATTGGAAAATACTTTCACCAGGCAGGACATGTCGCTGGGAAAGATTTATTAAATTAAGTTTTAAAAAAATTTATATCAAGTTTCACCAGCTTACATGTATCTGGGGAAAACGTTTTAAAAAAATTTAAAATCAAGTTTCCCCCAGCGATTTGTCGCTCTTGGCAGATAAAGTCTGAATTTTTTTTAAAAATACAGCATGCCTCAACGCGCTTTTTCCAGATTTTTTCCGGAATTTTTCTAGGAAAAAATTTCCAAATACAAACCTGTATCTGACCTGTCTCTAGACTCATCCACAACTTGTACCAGAACACAAATACAAAGTAAACGGATCCACGCAATACAAAATAATCACAAACTTGTACCATTAAACCAAAAGATAATAATGCTAAATCGTCTAAATCCGAGATATGGTCTTTACAAAACGGGGATTCTAGTCATAAACGGGGTCTTACTAAACTAATATATAACATAACTATAGAGATTAGGAAACAAGTTTTTAAATGTCGTCAAATATAACATAAAGTAATAATAACTAGCATACTTACTAATTATATAACATAACTATATCTATCACCATCGCACATATCATCATCATCGCCACATCTCATCGTCAAGCACCACACCAGCCCTACCGTAGCACACCGACTCAAACTCCTTATAACATTCCGAGTACTTGGTGTCGCACTCAATGGAAAGCTATCATCTTCAAAGGATATTACATTCTATGCATGCTCTTTGAAGCAGACTTTGTCTTATGGGCAAAGCGGGCTATACTTGGCCTGGATGTGGACCGTGATTGGCAATACCCAGACCCACAACCGTGGATGTGCACACGAAGTTTTCAAACCTATTGCCAACTGCATGGTTCTCAATCATCGATGTACTCTACTAGTAGCCTCATGCCTTTTCTATTCTCCTACCTATGTTGTGACAAAAACATCTATGAGATAAACGATATTAGATCTGGGTTGACTACATTATTTCTCGATAAGTCTTAAAGGGTGTTTTTGATCAAGAAATCTTATCAATTCTTGCGGGCGGTCCTCTTCCTTAGGGAATTACCCATGTCAACTAGGTGTGTTCGTTCTGAGGTGTCAATGATCGTGAAGGGTATTCTCTGAGTGTCTGAGGCTCTGCCTTCTGTACGATACGCAGCTTATAAGATGAAACTAATTAAAACGAAAAATCACAATCACATCCAAAGCGTACTTGAACAAGATATCTTGATGTAGATATGTATGTAAAATAATTTATAATGTTTTAAGTACCATCTCATCTCGAAGGCGAGCCACGCGTGTCGTCGATCCATGTCGAAGTATTTTGTGACCTCGCTCTTTTGTCCGGTTTAGCGATTATTGAGCGGCCTCGAGCAAGGTTCTTGGCGATCATTCCAAAAAATTTAATGTACGCGTATCACACTCGCCGCTGTAAATCTCCTCTGGGACAGTGTCCCCGCCTGATCGCCTCCATTTAGTACTGTCCCGGTGGTGGGGTCTGCCTACCAAATGCATGGGACCTTGAAAGATATGCATTGTTGGGTAGTGTAGGGCTTTTTGCTAGTGCATGTTGACTGCCTCTCGTGGATCTATGTAACAGCGGGGAGGAATCCATGTGCGGCTGAAGGTCAAACTGGTCTGGGCAATCATATTACTACAAAAACGAAACAGAGTTAGATGATATATTCTTTTTAATATTTATTTAAATTTGTTTATTTTATTTATCTGTATAAATAAATAACGATATTTAGATAAATATTCACAATTAAATAAATGACACGATAAGAAATAAACCACTAAAAGGATAACTGACCCCAATAGATCTGAAATTGATCGAGCCCTTCCGCTCCTTCGGACTTCTCCAAGAGGGTATGACAACAGCACACTTCCTAACGACCTCCCCGTTTTAATGAGACCTAGTGAGCGCATGGGGACCGAGAGGGTTTAGGGTTTGTTTGTCACCCTGCTCAAAACTGATCGAGACGGGGCCTTTAGCTTCCGCGATCTCCTTTAGCGTAAGGTTGCCGAGTCTTGTCTCACTGGGCCATGTATTCAACCTGCCCGCTCACCTGACGCCCAAATTGGGCTTTTAATTTCCTTGCTGCAAAATCAAGTCTAGTGTAAAGGCATAAAAATAAAGCAAAGCAAGTTTTATCATATGTATCAATGTTATTGTTTCTGTATTACAATAATACCAGAAATTCTTATCTTTGTTAGCTAAAGCTAAGCCACGGCATACCGGTGGGTACAACGTGTGTTTGGGAGTACGATCATCACCGCCACCGTCACCATACGTGGGACCGTGCACAATATCTGCTTACGTCATCTGTACTAGCTACACAATTAGCCATACAAGAGGATAGAAATTCATATATGAACAAAAATTTTATAAGCATGTCACACTTCCATATACATCAACATATCAAATTATATATTACACATTTAAAATAATCCACTACCAATCATTCATTCATTCATTCAATATATAAGTGTATTTTGCCAAGTTGCAACCAAGTTCAAATATTTGCTTTGCTTCACTAGAATAAACTTCTCAACACATTCATCATCACAAGAACAGAGGTCTTACACATCCGAGTATATGCTATATCCAATGAGGAAGGGCGTCTTCTTCAACCAATATTATCATCGTATAATCAGGAACACAATGATATCTGGCGGTAGTCTGTAACTCCGTTGATTGACCATTATATGCAAGGTTCCGCTATTATCTAAGTCATTCAAACTAGTACGAAAGTGGGAGATCAGTTGAGTTGTCTAAATGTATAATATCAGGATCGTTCTTATTACCTCGATGACACCACCCGTTCGTCGGCTGAAAAGGGAGGATAAAACTTTTTATGATTAACATGCTCTTCGCAGGCTCCCTTCCATGTGGTCTACTGAGGGTGTGTTTTGGTCGTTTACTTAAATAGGTATGAAGACTTGTTTTGAATTCAATTCTCAATACACAAAACAAAATCTCTTGGGTGATTAAACGAGAATGGTTTGGTCATCTTTTTTAAACGCACATTTTCCTCACGACTGAGTTTGTTAGTTACAGAAAACTTTTTATGATTAACATGTTCGATGACCTTCCAGTGGGGTTTGGTCTTATCTTCAAGGTAGAAGACTTGTTTGACTTGTGTTACGAGAATGTATTGGTCATCTTTAAACGCCTCACTACTGCAGTCGATTTGTGTTATGTTGTTTCTAAGGACAAGTTTGTTGACTTTACGTCCTTTGTTGCTAGTGTCGAACCACTTAACTCGGAACTACGAAATTTAAACAACAAATACTTAAACTCGATGATTTCTTGAAGCTGACCATAATACATTTCTCCATCAGGGCGAGGCGAACAAATGCCGCTGTTTTGAGTTGTGCGACATTCATCGCAGCTGTGCACGACATACCTCACACCGTCGACTACGCAAGAGTTTATTAAGATTGAAGTCCATGATGGTCCATTAGCCAAAGCGAATAATTTGCTGGTTGTGCTAACCTCTAGGTCTTGGTCATTGTCTACGTGATGTTGACGGATCTATGAAGAAGATATGATTAGATAGAGAACACAAAATATGATATTGTTATTTTTACAGTTAAGTACACAAAATAAGTCTTAAGTTTACCTGCGACCCAAACCAGTCGGGGAATTCTTCTTGCATGTATTTGTTAGGAAATAAACTGAAAAACGTTCATGGTATTAGAATAAGTCGTCGAAATGATAAGTTAAGAAAAAGAAGTTTCAAAAATAAAAAAACGCGTACCTCTTGAACTGGGATCGGTACTTGTCGATCTCAGGACTGTTGTGAAGTACATACCATTTCACTTTTTTCAACTCTTGGGCATCAAACAGAATAAATGACCGTAAACCAATCGGTTTACATACCGATCGAAACACCTAAAACAGACACGTTGGGGGAGGGGGGTCCACATTACGGTCGGGATGATTAAATTTCATGGTAACATCCCGAAAATAATGAGAACTGAAAGTCAATGCTTCTTCAACAACATAACCCTCCGCAATCGAACCTTCCAGCTTAGCTTTATTTCGAACATAACCTTTTAGCTTCTTCTTGTATATTTCAAATGGATACATCCACCGGGGGCGAATAGGCACGCCTTCAAGAGCCTCTATATGTAAATGGATAACCATGTGAACCATAATGTCAAAGAGAGCAGGAGGATATATAAGCTCAAGCTCGCACAGAATATCGACCACCTTGATCTAAGCTTTCAACATGTCATCCTCCATCAAAGTTGCAGAGCAGATTTGCTTAAACAAGGAACATAGATCGATTATTGGTTTTGCAATCTTATCGGGCAAGTAATTTTGAAGTCCGTAAGGAAGTAAACGTTGCATCATTATATGACAGTCATGAGACTTCAGGCCCGTTATATTGGAATCATTATCGGTCACTTTGTGCTTGAAGCATGATCCGAACCCATCTGGTAGTTTAACTCCTTTGATGTACTGACAAAACTTTTTTCGGTTCTCTGGTGTGAAAGAATACGCAGCCTGAGGCTTCAAGCACTTCCCGTTTTTGGTTTGGCTGAGCCACAAGCCACTTCGAATGCCCAACATTTGCAAGTCTTGTCTTGCCTTGGCGGTGTCTTTAGATTTATCATTCATTAACAAAGTGTTCAAGATGGCCTCCAACACATTTTTTTCGATATGCATGATGTCTAAATTATGTCTTAGTGAAAGAAAAGACCAATACTCAAGCTTGTAAAAAATAGATTGTTTAGTCCAGTTAAGTTCGACATGAACATTGCGTTTTATCTTCACACCCCCATGACTCGGATGTTTACCCTTCACACGCGTTGGCAATCTATCAAGTTGAGCCAGGATTACATCCCGGCCAAATTCTTTAGGAGGATCTTTGTTATCGGTTTGGCCATTGAATTCAAGTGAACGCCTCCATTTATGGGGCTTCTTTAAGAATCTTCTGTGGCCAACATAAGCTGTTTTGCTTAACACACGAACAGATGGAGTGTCTTCATTACATGTAGGGCATGCCTTATAACCTTGCCCACGCCACCCTGACAAACTACTTTGAGCAGGAAAATCATTGATGGTCCATAAAACCATCACTCTCATATTGAACTTCTGGCCTGAAGCAATGTCTATAGTATCGACACCTTTCCGGTCCCATAAAACCTTCAGGTCATCAATCAAAAGCCTCAAATAAACATCAATGTCCTTGCCCGGGGATTTAGGGCCAGGAATTAACAACGTCAACATAAAAGAACTCTCTTTCATACATAACCACAGAGGCAGATTATATGTTGTCAATATCACCGGCCACATGCTGTAGGCCTGACTAAGGTTGCCAAACGGATTGAAACCATCAGCAGCCAACCCTAGTCGAACATTTCTTGGTTCTTTTGCAAAATCTGGATACTTGGTGTCAAATTTCTTCCATGCTCCACCATCAACCGGGTGTTACATCTTACCAGGCTCCGTACACTTTCCAGTAGCATGCCAAATCATATTCTTTGCAGTGTGACTGGACTTGTACAAATGTTGTAGTCTAGGAATGATCGGAAAGTAGCGCAACACCTTCTTAGGAACTTTCTTCCCCGGCGTGTTATTGTCTTTCCATCTACTTGTATTACACACCGGACAGAAATCCAAATCTTTGTTATTGTCTCCCCGAAATAAGCAGCAATCGTGTTCACAAGCATGTATCGACTCGTACCCTAACCCGATTATTTTAAATGTCTTCTTTATTACATAGTATGACGGTGGGAGCTTGAATCCTTTACTGATGGGAAATACATTTTGGAAAAACTCTAACATTTCATTGAATATAGAATCAGTCAATCTACCTTTAGCCTTAAAATAGGTAAATTTTGCCATAAAGTCTAATCGAGTCACATAGTCACAACCGGGGTACAGCTCCTCGTTGACACTGGCATATAACTCTTCAAACTCGTTATGTGTAGCTTGAGTCAGTTTGTTAGTTATCTCACCAATACCTCCTTGAGTTGGTTCATTGTGTTAATTATTCAGAGGAATATTGCTAAGATCATTAAGTAACGTTGTCATGTCACTCATCAGAGGTTGTCTTGTGTTATCTATTACTGGCGATGGCGTAGGTGGAGCCGGTTCACCGTGTTCCACCCATATTTTATAACGTGGATCCCACCCTTGTCTCATAATGTGGTATGAAAGGTGTTTGATGTGTATCCATAATATATTTCGACAAGACTTGCATGGACATTTTATTTTTCCAGCACTATTCACTAACGGCTTGCAATGATCGACGAATTTTTGAAGACCGATAAAAAATAATGGTTCATGACGCTGTAAAAGTGTCCAAGTCTTATCACCGAATACCATAACTACGTTTTAACGATACATTTAGTTATTATATGCAACTTAATTAAACACATTCAAACAAGGAATACGAGATGTTTTGTTCACCTAGTGCAACTATGGAAGGCAATCCTAACCCACTCTTTGAATGATTCGTCTCATATATGAATGCGTATAACCGATTTACTATTTGAGAAAATTTCGGCAGCATTTCCTCTCAACTCCCCAAATATGTGTTTAAAGACATATTCGTAGGAGTAAAGGAGAAACACTGTCGAAATCATCTCAAATAGTAAACCAATTATACGCATTCATATCCTAAATGAGACAAAACATTCAAAAAGCAGTCCCAAACTGGGGACTTTCCGAAATTAATTTCTAATAAATTAATTTTGGACGGGTTTACTAAAGGATGATTAAATTCAGACGGGAATTTTCCGAATTTAATCACTAATATCCTAAAATATTCCTAAAACAAATTATAAATTATAAATTTCTTTGTTGGGTAACCATCAAAACATTTCTAAATTTCCTAAAACATTCCTAAAACAAACTTGTTTATAGAACACAAATTCACATTTTTCTTTCCCCGGCGACATGTCACCGGGATACTAAAAGAATAAAAAAGTTAAAACATACCTTCTCTGGCAGGCTCGGCTAATTCTCGCCCTCGAATCGTTTACGCCTTTGGCTCGTTCTCACCCTCGTTCTCGGCTGTCAACTGCAAACAAAAAAAAATAACACAATTTTATAATTAACAACATATTTTACCAAACCTTATCATAACTAAAACCCAACCTTATCACCATTAACAAAATTAAAAAAAATTACAACCAAACCTGTGCCGGCTGCTACTGTTACAAGAATGTCACCACCAAACAATTAGAGGGTTAGAAAAAGAAGAAGAAGAATTATCATTTAGAAGGTTTAGAAAAGAATTATGGTTTAGAGGAGTAGGACGTGGTGGCGGTATTGTGCTCGTGTGAGTGGCGGTGGTGAGTGGTGGTGGGTTATGTGGTGAGTGGTGGTGGTGGTGGTGGGTTCTGTGGTGGTGGTGCCGGAGGTGGCGGTGGGTGAGAGGTGGTGGTGCTGCTGTTAAAATCGCCAAAAGATGTGTTTTTTTTATGTTTCACGTTTTGGTTAACCTTCTGTGAACACAGATCTACTTTTGATAACAGATTTATCCCGGGCGACAATCCCCAGCGACATGTCGCTGGGGAAACATATTTTTTTTGTCGTTTAGCGTAATTGGCGGGGTAATGAAAATTTTGGTGGGTGATTATCCCCGGCGACATGTCGCCGGGGAAACATTAAAATAAACAACTTACTTTTTTTTAGTATATTTAATTAACTTTTTAACTAAATTACTTAAAATAAATAACTTTTTTTAGTATATTTAATTAACTTTTTTATAAAATATATAATAACTTTTTTATGAAACATATAACTTTTTATAAAAAATATAAATTGGTTCGTTTCGGCCGGGTCGGTCCGGTTCCTCGTTTCGTATATAATTATTATATAAAATGATTTTTTATAAAATATATAATAATATTTTTATAAAATATATAACCTTTTATAAAAAATATAAATTGGTTCGTTTCGGCCGGGTCGGTCCGGTTACTCGGTTCGTATATAATTATAATTCAATATGATTTTTTATAATTACTTATCCCCGGCGACATGTCGCCGGGGAATCAACAAAAATAAAAAAAATAACTTGTTTTTTATTGTTATTTATATAACTTTTTTATAGAATATATAATAACTTTTTTATAAAATATATAATAACTTTTTTATAAAATATATAATAACTTTTTTATAAAATATATAACTTTTTATAAAAAATATAAATTGGTTCGGTTCGGCCGGGTCGGTCCGGTTACTCGGTTCGTATATAATTATAATTCAATATGATTTTTTATAATTACTTATCCCCGGCGACATGTCGCCGGGGAATCAACAAAAATAAAAAAAATAACTTGTTTTTTATTGTTATTTATATAACTTTTTTATAGAATATATAATAACTTTTTTATAAAATATATAATAACTTTTTTATAAAATATATAATAACTTTTTTATAAAATATATAAATTGGTTCCGTTCGGCCGGGTCGGTCCGGTTACTCGGTTCGTATATAATTATAATTCAATATGATTTTTTATAATTACTTATCCCCGGCGACATGTCGCCGGGGAATCAACAAAAATAAAAAAAATAACTTGTTTTTTATTGTTATTTATATAACTTTTTTATAAAATATATAATAACTTTTTTATAAAATATATAACTTTTTATAAAAAATATAAATTGGTTCGGTTCGGCCGGGTCGGTCCGGTTACTCGGTTCGTATATAATTATTATATAAAATGATTTTTTATAAAATATATAATAACTTTTTGGGGGTAAGTATCCCCAGCGACATGTCGCTGGGAAACCCAAATAATAAAAAAAATTAAAAACTGTTTTATATTTAATAACGCGCGTTATTTAAAAAATTTTGTGGCACTTATCCCCAGCGACATGTCGCTGGGGAAACCCAAAAATAAAAATAAGCTTTTTGTATTACGCTCATTATTTACAACTTTTTAATATTTATTTATTTAACTAAATTTATAAAAATAACTTTTTTATAAAATATATAACAATTTTTTATAAAATATGTAACAACTTTTTTAAAATTATTTTTTACAAAATATATAATTATTATTTACAATTATTTCTTGTAAAATATATAATCGGTTCGTTTCGGGTGGGTCGGTCTGGTTTCTCGGTTCGTTCCGGTCGGTTCGTATATAATTATAATTTAAAATGATTTTTTATAAAATATATAATAACGTTCAACGGACGAGTCGATATGGTACGGTTATACATTAGACGTTCAACGGACGAGTCGATATGGTACGGTTATACATTAGACGTTCAACGGACGAGTCGATATGGTACGGTTATACATATCGACTCATCCGTTGAACCTCTAATGTATAACCGTAACATATCGACTCATTAGTAGAACCTCTAATGTATAACCCTAACATATTGACTCATCCGTTGAACCTCTAATGTATAACCGTAACATATCGACTCATCCGTTGAACCTCTAATGTATAACCGTAACATATCGACTCATTAGTAGAACCTCTATTGTATAACCCTAACATATTGACTCATCCGTTGAACCTCTAATGTATAACCCTGACATATCGACACATTCGTTGAACCTCTAATGTATAACCCTAACATATCGACTCATCCGTTGAACCTCTAATGTATAACCCTAACATATCGACTCATCCGTTGAACCTCTAATGTATAACCCTAACATATTGTAGGTCATTTGTATTAGGATCTATATAGCCTTCGTAGGACAATAGCAACTTGGATAAATCTAAATCAACTATATGAGAGACAATGATCACAAATACTGTGTTAACGCGGAATATTAACACACGTACTAAGAAGAACACGAATACTACTAATATACTATTTTCTATTAATTTGCTAAATAGCTTTCTGAGTGATACAATCATCTATGCTGAAGGGATCCTTTTATAGACCAAAGAAACCCTAGACAGCTATACAAAACGTGTGAAAAGATAATGCTTATCTTTTCCTAATACATATCTTTTCCTAAAATAACTCAAAGACTACTATTCTGCGTAGCAGACTTAACTAGACATAAACAGTATTAACTTTAGTACTGCTAGACTTAACTTTGTACTGGCAGACTTAACTATGAACTAACAGAACTAACTTCGTACTAGCAGACTTAACTTGTCTGCCAGACTTTACTAATATACTACCAGACTTAACTTAAGTCTGTTACAATAATTCCCAACAATCCTCCCCTAACTTGATCTTCACTTGTGGATTTCAAGTTTCTTCGATTGTCTTCAGAATAAGCTTCTTGAGGATTGGAATTATTGATCAAAAATTTATTTACATCAGCATTCTCTGTCTTCAGCAGCAACAAACCTTTACAGCAATTCTTTACAGCAACATTGACTATATGTACATCAATTCTTTTAAAGTTTCAGTCTATTCTCATCACTTCTAGGTGTGTTAACTTCTGTGAGAGGTGAATCATTGAAAATTTTAAATCGATTTGATGTCTCTTTACCAGTTAGCCATTAACCCTGGAGTAGCCAATGTTTGGTTGCATAACCATGGTACATTGATAACCATTTCAACTCTTAGTACATGAAACATGGTGAGTTGAAATACCATATGATTTTTAGCAAATCATCAACTATCAACGGATTTGATAAGCCTTTACCAAGTAGTCATTTGCTCTTGGGCTAGCTATTGCTTCAGTATAATACCATGGTGCAGAGATTACCATATAGTTTTTGGTAAACTGTCAACCATCAACAGATTTGATTAGTCTTTACCAAGAACTGTTTGATCTTAGACTAGCCAACTCTTTACTATGAAGCAAGGTGAGTTGATTACCATACAGTTTTTGGTAAACTGTCAACCATCAACAGATTTGAGAAGTCTTTACCCTAAGCCGTTTGCTTATGGACTAGCCAGTTCTTATGCTTGTTAGGCATGGTGAACTGAATACCATTTGTTGTGTTGCTTTAGGAGCCAACACTTAGTCCCTTCTCAATCCAGCTTGCTTCTCCATTGACTTCAAGAGTTGATAACAAGACTCATTCTGTTTTTTACCTTGAAGCTTCTTTCCCAGCATCACTTTACAAACATCAGTAGATAATGGATATCTCCTTTCAGATAACATATAGATGTCTGTAGATTCCAAGCTTAAACAATGAACACTGCACATAGGATAATATCTCCAGAGAATAATCTTTTGCTGCCCTGGTAAGCTCCAAATTGAGTCAGTACTTAATGGAGTATCAAACATATTCTTCAGATAGCTCCAAAGTACCCTTTCCAGCTCATCCTCTGGTCCTTCCATTCTATACTTCTTTATAACTATCCTATACAGTTCTGTCAGATCATCTCTTGATATGGCACTAAGCATAGCTCCAAAGCTTATGTATACCACATTAGTTCCATTCTCTCTTACAATCTGATATACACCTTTCTTTCCTTGTCTGATGATCTTATAGTTTGCAATGCTTGGTGGCTTTGTAGTGACAGGAACAGGATTAATGGGAATATTAGTACCTGAAGTTGTTTCAGTCTTCTCATCAGGTTTCTTTTCCTTAGGTTCATCTTCACTTTTCTTCTTAGTGGATAATCCTTTCCTAGCAATCTGCTTTTTCCTTCTTGAACCTTTCTTTGCTTGCACAACATTCATATCTACATCAATTTCCTTTTCTTCCTCAATCTTCTTCTCAGCAGATTCTTGAGTTTCATCATGTGTTGTCTTTTGTTTCTTGACAACTTTGCTTTAAAGTTCTTTACCAAATCTCTTCAAATCTTCTTTTGTAGCTTTAAAGTTAATAGGCTCAAATTCATCAACCTGTTTAACAAGCTTATCAAATTCAGCTTTAACTTCATCAAATGTTAACTTCTTTAACTGAGCTAGTTTCCAGGTTCCTTGATTCTTCAGAAAATTAGACATATAAATTCTAAGTTATGATTGAGTCATTGGCTTATTCCTTTTGGCTCTTGCTCTTTCTTCAGCAAACTTCTTCTTTCTTTCATTTATTAGCTTAACCATCCTTTTTGCAAAGTCTTCACCCTGTAAATCACCCCTATTATGCTCTTGGACAATTCAGCATTAGCCTCAAGTTTTGCTCTGATGATATCCTAATCATCCTGGGAATAATACTGAGCTTCAAACTGCACTTGAGCTTTTCTTTTCTTTTGTCCTTCAGATAACTCTTGTTCTTCTGCAATTCTTTGAGCATAAAGAGAATCCAAGTGTATTTGCTTAGCCCTTTCTTCTTCATCTACTTGCTGCAATCTAAAGGCTTCAGCTAAACTTGCTTCCTCTTGTAAGATCTGAACATTTGTTTTCTTTGGTGCTGGCTCATCTTCTTCAGTCATTGGAGCCTTGCCTTCTCTTCGAGATCTTGGAGGTGAAAGAATAGACACTCTTGTACTATCAGTACTAATAGATTCGATACCTGTACTAACCTATACACTAGCAGTACAAACATTAATACTGCCAGTATTAATTGGTGCACTAGCAGTACTAACATTAATACTGCTAGTATTAACTTCTTGGCCACTAGTATTAACATCGCCAGTATTAACTCCAGCATCAAAACCAGTACTAACTTCAAAATCAGTACTAACCTCATCAAACTTTATTTTTCCAAAAGAAATCTTCCTTCTTATATACCTCTTTACTTCTTTAGGAGCAGGCTTTTGAGTAGCAACCTTTGAAAGAATTTGAGCTGCTTCCAAAGTAGTAGGACTTAGATCCTTTTCTTGTTCTTGTGCCTCCCCTGAAGCTTTGCTGGTCTCTTTTGTAGGTGAAATTAGAGAATCACCTTCTTGAGATTTCCTCTCCTGAGACTCTAATTCATCATCTTCTAATTCATAGAGAACAACTTTCTTGCTCTTCATCTTCAATGCAGTTTCCAAATCCTTAACCTTTTTAACAAGGATGAGAATAGTAGTCCCAAAGGTTTGTTTCGTATCTTTTAGATCCTTCTCCAAATGGTCAATCCGTTCCATCAATTGTGGGACAAGTTGAAATAGGTCTTCAACAGAGAGTGAACCTGCAGCATGGGAAGGTTGTGGTGATGGATGTGAGGATGGTTGTGATGATGGTTGTGGTGATTGTTGTGGTGAGGGTGTATGATAATTATGCTTCATATCAGGTTCAAGTTCAGGTTCTGGTCCAGGTGCAATGGTGGATGTAAGAGGTGGTGGAGTGGGTGAGGTGGTATGTGGTGTAGAAGTAGATGGTTGTGGAGGTGGTGGTGGAGGTGGAATAGTTGTAGTAGGTGGTGGAGGTGATGGTACAATAGGTGGTGGTTGGGGTTGAGTGACATGTCCTGCACTTGGTTCTGCCTGTGCTTTACCTTGAACTTCTTGCCCTGCACCTTCTCCTTCAGCCTCTTATTCTGCAACAATCATAGCTGGCAATAATGGTCTGGGAACCCCTTGAAAACCCCTTTTCATATTTCTAAAAATCTTCTTTTTCATAGATACAGCTAAATAAAGGTGTTTGTTTTCAGTTTCTACTTCCAAAATCATCTGTAGAAAGCGTGGGTACATCAAAAATTTTGTCTTGCTCTTCATGTTAGACAACATCCCATCAAAAATCAGCTTAGAGAAGTTAAAAACTTGTCCAGTTGATAAGCAAATCAAGGCCACAGCAATGTTACTTCCAAATTGGTCCCATCCTCTACTTTTAGAACTCAGACAGTGAAGGATGTGATGAACCAAAAACCTCCATTGTGGAGTAAAAGTACCTTTCCAAAAAGTAAATGACCCATTTGATGAATACCCTAGTCGTCTCATCCCTGCTATTATGTCATCATTGGGCAACATATGAATACCTAAAGCATCTGCCAGCTGCAGTTGGGTTCTAATGGATGCTTCAGTAATGGTGTAAACCTTGGAATCTATTGTTGCCTTAATCTCTTGGGTTTCATCAGCATGAGTGATAACAGATGTAGTTTGCCAGAATTGCTTCACCAAAGAATCATAGATAATCGGGTTATGCGTCAAAGCATATCTGAGGTTTGAACCTCGTAAAAAATCCACTATCTGTGCGAAGCCTGCACTTTCATTTGGTTTTTTCAGAAAACCCACCTGGTTGTGTTTGTCGCAATACCTTAAATGTGCCATGGTAGAAAGATTTGGTGAAAATTAAAGGTTTATGAGATGTTTGTGTTCTGGGTTTAGTGACGTCAGATAAACTAGGTGCTGGTTTTGGGAGTAAAAGAAATTTTGAATAATGAATTTGAGATATTTTACCTTATTAAAAGATAAATTTTGGAAAGAGAAAAACAATTTATTCAAAAATTACTCGAATGCGACATTGACGCCGTAAAAACCTGCAATTGTTATACTGAAAGTCAAACTTTCAACCAGTACAAACTCCACTTGCCAGAATTAACCTTGTTTCACCACCAGACTTAAGTAATTGGCTTTTGTATGCAGAACTCAGCTTCCAAACATCCTTATACCTGAAAAATTAGTTGAAACTACAAGAATAATAGACTACATAGGTTCCTAAGGACAGTATTAACCTAAACTAAGTAACAGAATTAAAATGTTATACTACCAGAATTAACCTAAAGCTAGCAGAATTAAATTTGAACTATCAGTATTAAGTATTAACTACCAGTACTAACATTTTACTACCAGAATTAATTACAAAACTCTACAAATTTGGCCTCCCCTTAAATGTAGCTATGGGTTAATCATACCTATATGAACCACTAAGTAATTAAACCTAGGGCCATCAAAAGGTTTGGTCAAAAGGTCAGCTACATTAAGGTCTGTATGAATTTTCTCCACCTGAATCAGTTTCTTATCATAAGAATCTCTTATGAAGTGATGGCGAATTTCAATGTGCTTTGTCTTTGAATGGTACACTGGATTCTTTACAATGCATATTGTGCTTTCATTATCAATGTGGATTGTGGTATTCATGAAATTGAAACCATAGTCCAATAGTTGATTTTGAATCCATAATACTTGACCACAGCAATTTGCAGCAGCTACATATTCAGCTTCTGTTGTTGAGGTAGCTACTATTGTCTGCTTCTTACATTGCCATGAAATGAGTCTTCTTCCAAGAAATTGACAACCACCTGTGGTTGACTTCCTATCAAGATTTGATCCAGCATAATCACTGTCTGAATAAGCTTCCAGGTCAAAAGGTAAATCTCGAGGATACCAGAGGCCCAAATTAGGTTTGCCCTTAAGGTACTTAAAGATCCTCTTCACAGCATAAAGATGTGAAGTCTTGGGTGCAACCTGAAAATGAGAACAAGCACATACAGCATACATGATATCAGGCCTTGAAGCAGTTAGATACATTAGAGAACCTATCATAGATCTATACATGTGTACATCCACATCCGTAGCTCCTTCATCCTTTGTCAAAGGCATTTTGGTCTCCATAGGGGTAATAGTTGATTTCACATTTGCAAGTTCAAACTTGTTCAATATTTCACCAACATATTTGTCTTGAGAAATAAAGATTCCATCAGGCTTCTGTTTGACTTGTAAACCAAGAAAAAGTGTGAGTTCTCCCATAGAACTCATTTGGAATCTACTCTTCATTAAGGTTTCAAACTCATCACACCAAGACTTTTTAGTAGAACCAAAAAGTATATCATCAACATATACTTGAACCAGCATGATATCCTTTTTGTCTTTCTTTATGAACAAAGTCTTGTCAATGGTTCCCCTTCTATAGCCATGCTCCTCTAGGAATGTAGAAAGAGTAGCATACCAGGCTCTTGGAGCTTAATGAAGTCCATATAAGGCTTTGACAACCTTATAGACTTTCTTAGGGTGATCAGGATCAACAAAGCTAGGAGGTTGGGAAACATAAACTTTTTCATCTATGGTGCCATATAAGAAAGCACTCTTCACATCCATTTGATAAACTATGAATCCCATGAATGAGGCAAATGCCAAAAATAATCTAATAGCCTCTATTCTTGCCACAGGAGCAAAAACCTCATCATAATCAATGCCCTCTTCCTGTTTGTATCCTTGGGCCACTAATATGGCCTTGTTCCTGATGACTACTCCTCTTGCATCCTTTTTGTTCCTGTAGACCCATTTGGTACCAATGACCTTCAATCCATGAGGTAAATCTACTAAAATCCAAACTTGTTGGAGCTTGAATTGTGATAACTCCTCTTGCATAGCTTCAATCCAGCTGTCATCTTTTAGAGCTTCAAGAATAGTTTTAGGTTCCTCTTGAGATAGGAAGCAAGCAAAAAAAACAATGCTGTTAATCCTTGTAATTGTTTCTTTGCTGCTTAGAAACACAACCCATAAGTGCATGAGCTCCAGTTTGCTTATGAACTTTGATTCTGGTTTGAACAGCTGATGTTGGATCACCAAGAATTTGACTCTTTGGATGAATTGTGTGAACTCTAAGAGTGGGAGATGGACTAACTGCTATGTCAGTTGGTAAGCCGTTGAAATCAGTTATAACACCTTCATTGTCATAAGAAGCTGCATCAAAAGTCCCTTGATCAGGCCTGTGAAAGATTTCTAACTCTGGCATATCTGTATCATCAGGATAATCATCTGGATAATCATTTGAAGTTGGAGGGAGCTCGCCAGTATTAACAGATGCACTACCAGTATTAACTGGTAAATTAGCAGAACTAACTAGTGGACTACCAGTATTAACTGGTGACTTTGGCTTTTGTATGTCTTTCTTTTTAGGAATATCTTGAATTTGTGTAGACACAACAAGTAGTTCATCAGCCTCATCCTCCTCCTCAGAAGTACTATCTTGTGAAGTGGCTTGGGTACCTGCACTGTTAGTATCTTTTGAATGACCTGCATGGTGGTTAGCTTGATTCTCTAAAGAGACAGGGATATAATTCATAGAATCAGTAAGATAATCAAGATCAAACATCCATCTATAACCTTTTCCCTGCACATTAGGTTTTTCCTCAAGAAAATTTACATGCAGATTAACTTCTACCCTTTTGGTTACTAAATTATAGACCCTGTAGGCTTTGCTATTTAGTGAGTAACCAACTAAGAATCCTTCATTAGATTTACCATCAAATTTTCCAAGCATACTAAGAGTATCTAGAATGGTAACATGGCACCCAAAAGGTTTTATGTAGCTAATAATTGGTTTATGGCCAAACAAAAGCTCATAAGGAGTTTTTGTTTTGAGGTTTAGTCACTCTTACCCTATTAAAGATATAGCATGTAGTAGAAAATGCTTCTGCCCAAAAAGTAGTAGGTAAGAGAGAGTCTGCTAGCATAGTCCTAGCTGCCTCAATAAGGGTCCTGTTTATTCTTTCAGCAACTCCATTTTGTTGTGGAGTCCTAGCAGAGCTATACTCTTGTTTAATTCCCTTGTTCCCACAAAATTTAAGCATATTTCTATTCTTAAATTCTGTTCCATTATCTAATCTAATAATCTTGACCCTATGATTAAGCTAGTTTTCAATTTGTCTAATGAAAACTTTAGATAATGCTGGCTAGTTTTCATCCATAGAGGCTAAAAAGAAACAACCCAACTAAATCTGGTACTATCACAGATAATGACATAGGGGGGGGGGGGGAAATAGCATGCATGAATTTCATACTCTTCACTGAGTAGGACCAAAAAAGATCCATATGCAAGATTTTCAATGGTTCATAGACAATCCTTTTCTAATTTGGCCTTACAGGAGGGCCCAGCGTTGTGTTGCTTTCCTTTTTGACAAGCAACACATGTATGGTCATTTTTGAAAACCTTGGAAGGTAGTCCTCTTACAAGATTTCCCTTCATAAGTTTGTTAAGATTTTTAAAATTGATATGACCTAACCTCCTGTGCCACATGTTAGATTCATCAGTAGTGGCTTTTGCAATCAAACAGGCATACCCTTTACCAAAAGAAGGTGTCTTCATATCAAAACTGTACATATTGTGTTGTCTAGGGACCTTTAGAAGCACTTAATTTTCATCAGGCATCTTAAAGTCAGAAGATACAACAAGACATCCAGTCTCAGTAAAAAGAACCTTGTGATGTTTATCACATATTTGTGATATAAAGAAAAGGTTAAAATGCCCAAGTTCTTTCACAAAAGACACACTGTCAAAATCTAAATCTCCAACCCTTATTCTACCTTTACCTGTAATGTAGCCCTTGCTACCTTTAAAGGTAACAGATCCACCATGGAATTCTTCAAAATCCTCTAGTTGATCCTTGTTACCTGTCATGTGCCCTGAGCATCCACTGTCAAATATTCCTCTATCCATCATGTTTTTGAGTAGATGATCATGCACATGAAAAAGAGAAATTAGTTTCTTTTGGGGACCCAAGCCTGTGCAGGCTTGGGTCTGCCTTGTGGACCTTTTGAATTCACAATTTTATTCTTGGTAGGTCCACTATTATAATTGGAGTGTGGTCTTGAGGTTCTCCAATCATAACCTGCTGAGGTCTTAGCAACAGTTCCCCAATTACCCTGTACAGCATTAGAATAAAACATTTGTGATGTATTTCTTTGAAAAGGTCTTCTTACAGGTGAATGTAAGTTTGAAAAACTTCTTCTTTGATAATGATTCACCTGTGGTCTCTTAGAACAAAACCTGTTTGAAGTGTGGGTTGATACTGGCCTTTGTGGTCTAGCAGAATTAAAATTAAAACTACCAGAATTAACATTTTGCTTGCCAGTATTAATATTAGGCCTAACAGACTTAATGTTTGGTCTATCAGAATTAACACTACCAGAATTAACAGTTTGTCTAACATTATTAACATTTGGTTGAGCAGACTTAAAAGTTGGTTTACCAGAATTAACACTACCAGAACTAAAATTTGGTCTGACAGTATTAATATTTGAGTTAACAGAATTAACATGTGGCCTGCCAGAATTAAAATTTTGCCTAACAGAATTAAACATATCAGACCTAGGAGCAAATTGATTGGCATGATTAATTCTATTCACATTAGTCCAAACTGGTGTAGCCATTCTTTGTCTGGTAAACTCAGCCTCTTTAGCCATCTTTTTCTCATAATAGTCACAGTCTTTAATCAAATGACTTAGACTACCACACACAAAACATTTTCTTTGTTCAAAAGAATACCCATCACCCAACTCTCTGTCCATTCTTTGATTCCAATTTGTTCTAACAACATTGGGTGGTTCTTGTGATGAAGATGGTTGCCTAGGAGCTTTTACATGCTTAGCAAAACTAGGGTCAATTTGTTGGGTAGGTTTAGGCGTCTGTTTGGGTTGGTCTTTGGGCACAGTGGGACTAATAGGCTCATCTTCTACTGACGGTGCAGATGAAGTTCCAGAAGCCCCTTCCTGTCATTAGATTGACAGGTTGAGTACTCACTGGTTTTATCTGACACATCAGCATCAGGAAGTTGAGGTCCTCTCTTACCAGGTACATAAAGTGAGTCATCTATGTCTGGCTGTTCCCTTAGAGTATAGTCACTATTCAAGGGATGAGGAACACCTTTATAGTCATTAGTTTTTACAAAACGATTATACAATGGTCTTCCACTATAGTCCTCTGCTGTATTATGAAAAACAGAATGATTCATTTCTTCTTCATAACTTAACACTTCATCATTTGAATGTATGCCATAACCTAAACCAATTTTACTGGTTGAACTCATGCTTGAATCAATTAACCTGAAAAGATTTTTAGCAGAGTTTTGCCACTTATCAACAATTTTTTGTAACTCTTCTTTTTCTTTTACTGCTTTCATACCAATCCTTGTGTATTTTTTAAGTTTTTCATCTTTTTCATAGATTTCATTGGTTTGAAAGGTAAGTTTTTCATTTAAAGAGTTGTTCTGTTTTTGTGAAATGGCAAGTTGAGACTCTAGTTTCTTAACAGCAAGACTATAAGCAAGTATATGTGCTTCTTGATCACCTATCTGATTCATTTGTTCATCACATGTCTTTTTGAGTTTGTTGTATGAATCAATACAAGTCTTAGAGCATAAAGATACCTCATTAGTGAAGCTGATAGCCATTAGAGCATGGTTGACATCTTCATCAGCAGTGTGTTCACCCCAATTAACCACATCTTCATCCATAGTAAGCAATCCCATCTAATTTTTCTCTTGTTTTCCAGCATCTTTGTCTTGATAGATGGACTCTCTCCTCTTCTTTCCTTCTTTGGTTCCCTTTATAGTGCATTCTTTAGCAAAGTGACCAGTATTGTGACAATTATAGCATTCAAGCTTCTTCTTGTCAAAGCCTACTGGTGTTTTGCCATCAAACTGAATTCTTCTACCAATCCTTTTGTAGAACTTTTTCATCCTTATGGAAATCATTGCTATTTGCCAATTTATATCCATTTCTTCAATATCCATATCATTTATCTGTTCAAGATCTTCATGAAGTAAATCTAAATCTTCTGTTTGGTTAGCAAAAAGAGAGTAGATAACTTCATCAGTAAAGCCTGCAGGGGCTTCACCTTGGACTTTTGAAGAAGAAGGAAAAGGAGTGCTAGAACTGTATGCACTACTGAAACCTGATTTTGTCCTGTTAGTGCTGTTCTTGCTTTGAGAGACAAAAGCAACATTTTGAGCACTAGTAGAAACTTTGGAGGCACCCTTGATATCTTGTTCAAAAACCCTGAGATTGTTGTACAAATCATCAATAGAAAGGGTGTCTACATCAGATTTGGTTCTCATAGTCATTGCCAAGTGTGACCAAGCAGAGGGCAGCGATCTAAGGAACTTATGGTTTGCATCTTCATTAGAGACAGGAGCACCATGGGCTTCAAATTAAGAGAGTAATTCTTGGAATCTATCATAACCTTTATCCAAGCCTTCAGAACTAGATATAGAAAAAGCCTCAAATTGTTGTTTATAAACAGCTTTTTACATCTTCTTGGAATTTGCATTACCACCAAACCTTGTTCTGATGGCTTTCCATATCTCCTTAGCATCATCCATTCCATGAAATCTTCTTTTATGCTTCTTTGGAATGGACATCAACAGAATATTCCTAGCTTTTCTTTCTTTTTCCACAGCTAGAATTTCAGCAGCTGAGATAGGAGGAAGTATCTTAACAATTCCATCTTTTCCTGTTGTTATTCTCTTCTTTGAGTTCCCATTCTGGATCACCTTCCAGACTTCATTATCAATGTATTTCAGATAGTGTTCCATCTCCATTGCCCAGATATCATACTCCTCCTTCTTTAGAATTAGGAGTTTGATATTGGAGATGGTAGTTGTTTGTGGAACCACCTGCTGCTGTTTGTTTTTAGGTTCATCATTATTTTCTGATGCATCATCATGATGTGAACCTTCCTCATCACTAAGGTGTTGAGAGAAATCATCATTATGGACAGACATATTGTAAGATCTGATGATGAGAGATTTGTGTGATTCTTCTTATGCAGAGTCCCTTTTAAGGCTCTGATACCACTTGTAGGTCCTTTGTA
The DNA here is from genome assembly GCA_026074375.1 of Tanacetum coccineum. Lineage (NCBI taxonomy): Eukaryota > Viridiplantae > Streptophyta > Magnoliopsida > Asterales > Asteraceae > Tanacetum > Tanacetum coccineum. The sequence continues at coordinate 6,677 of BQNB010004682.1, read as the reverse complement.
TTAGGATCTATATAGCCTTCGTAGGACAATAGCAACTTGGATAAATCCAAATCAACTATATGAGAGACAATGATCACAAATACTGTGTTAACGCGGAATATTAACACACGTACTAAGAAGAACACAAATACTACTAATATACTATTTTCTATTAATTTGCTAAATAGCTTTCTGAGTGATACAATCATCTATGCCGAAGGGATCCTTTTATAGACCAAGGAAACCCTAGACAGGTATACAAAACGTGTGAAAAGAAAATGCTTATCTTTTCCTAATACATATCTTTTCCTAAAATAACTCAAAGACTACTATTCTGCGTAGCAGACTTAACTAGACATAAACAGTATTAACTTTAGTACTGCCAGACTTAACTTTGTACTGGCAGACTTAACTATGAACTAACAGAACTAACTTCGTACTAGCAGACTTAACTTGTCTGCCAGACTTAACTAATATACTACCAGACTTAACTGAAGTCTGTTACAATAATTCCCAACACATATCGACTCATCCGTTGAACCTCTAATGTATAACCCTGACATATCGACTCATCCGTTGAACCTCTAATGTATAACCCTGACATATCGACTCATCCGTTGAACCTCTAATGTATAACCCTAACATATCGACTCATCCATTGAACCTCTAATGTATAACCCTAACATATCAACTCATCCGTTGAACCTCTAATGTATAACCCTAACATATCGACTCATCCATTAAACCTCCCATCTAACCCATCTAACCTATATTATATTGGTAGACTCCACCACCTGACCCATCTAACCATAAGCCACTATTCAGGTGTCCGAACCTCGACATTCCCTCGTCATCAACATCCAAACCAATTTAACCTGGGCACACACCGCTCCAATGGTACGCATCCCCTTTGTTGTCAAACATGACATAGACCCGTCTCTTGGTGGGTCGAACCACACCGGCAGATACTCTTTCGATGGGCTACATAATCTCATGTCTTCAAAATGCTTCACAAGAGAATTCTTACCATGAATCTTAAGATAATTAACAGCTAATCCGTACACATGATCACATAAAGACGGTTTTCAATTACAAGAACTCGAAATGGCTAATCCGTACACATGATCGGCTAATCCGTTGAATCTCTAATGTATAACCCTGACATATCGACTCATCCGTTGAACCTCAATGTATAACCTAACATTCGACTCTCCTTGAACCTTTAATGTAAAACCCTAACATAAGCGACTCATCCGTTAAACCTCTAATGTATAACCCTAACATATCGACTCATCCATTGAACCTCCCATCTAACCAATCTAACCTATATTATATTGGTAGACTCCACCACCTGACCCATCTAACCATGAGCCACTATTCATAGTGTCCAAACCTCGACATCCCTCGTCATCAACCAACTAAACCAAGTTTAACCAATCACACACCGCTCCAATGGTACCATCCCCTAAGTTGTCAAACATGACATAGACCTCTCTTGGGGTCGAACCACACCTGGCAAATACTCTTATGAAGGTGGTGCTACAAAATCTTATTGTCTTCAAAATGCTTCACAAGAGAATTCTTACCATGAACCTTGAGATAATTAACAGCTAATCCGTACACATAATCACATAAAGATGGTTTTTAATTACAAGAACTCAAAATGGCTAATCCGTACACATGATCAGCTAATCTGTTGAACCTCTAATGTATAACCCTAACATATCGACTCATCCGTTGAACCTCTAATGTATAACCCTAACATATCGACTCATCCGTTGAACCTCTAATGTATAACCCTAACATATCGACTCATCCGTTGAACCTCTAATGTATAACCCTAACATATCGACTCATCCGTTGAAACCTCCCATCTAACCCATCTAACCAATATTATATTGGTAGACTCCACCCACCTGACCCATCTAACCATGAGCCACTATTCAGGTGTCCGAACCTCGACATTCCCTCGTCATCAACCATACTAACCAATTTACCTCGCACACACCGCTCCAATGGTACGCATCCCCTTTGTTGTCAAACATGACATAGACCCGTCTCTTGGTGGGTCGAACCACACCGGCAAATACTCTTTCGATGGGCTACATAATCTCATGTCTTCAAAATGCTTCACAAGAGAATTCTTACCATGAACCTTGAGATAATTAACAGCTAATCCGTACACATGATCACATAAAGACGGTTTTCAATTACAAGAACTCAAAATGGCTAATCCGTACACATGATCAGCTAATCCGTTGAACCTCTAATGTATAACCCTGACATATCGACTCATCCGTTGAACCTCTAATGTATAACCCTAACATATCGACTCATCCGTTGAACCTCTAATGTATAACCCTAACATATCGACTCATCCGTTGAACCTCTAATGTATAACCCTAACATATCAACTCATCCGTTGAACCTCTAATGTATAACCCTAACATATCGACTCATCCGTTAAACCTCCCATCTAACCCATCTAACCTATATTATATTGAAATAATAATTATATATTTTATAAAAAATAATTTTAAATAATAATTATATACCAACCTACCGTAACGAAACGCGAAAAACGGACCGACCAGGTCGAAACGAACCGATTATATATTTTATAAAGAATAATTGTAAATAATAATTATATATTTTATAAAAAATAATTTTAAATAATAATTATATACGAACCGACCGGAACGAACCGAAAAACCGGACCGACCCAGTCGAAACGAACCGATTATATATTTTATAAAGAATAATTGTAAATAATAATTATATATTTTATAAAAAATAATTTTAAATAATAATTATATACGAACCGTCCGGAACGAACCGAGAAACCGGACCGACCCACCCGAAACGAACCGATTATATATTTTACAAGAAATAATTGTAAATAATAATTGTATATTTTATAAAAAATAATTTTAAAAAAGTTGTTATATATTTTATAAAAAAGTTATTTTTATAAATTTAGTTAAATAAATAAATATTAAAAAGTTGTAAATAACGAGCGTAATACAAAAAACTTATTTTTATTTTTGGGTTTCCCCAGCGACGTGTCGCTGGGGATAAGTGCCGCCAAAATTTTTAAAAAACGCGCGTTATTAAATATAAAACAGTTTTAAATTTTTTTTTTTATTATTTGGGTTTCCCCAGCGACATGTCGCTGGGGATACTTACCCCCAAAAATTTTAAATATCGCGCGTTATAAGATATAAAAAAGTTTTTGAATTTTTTTTTATTGTTTGGGTTTCCCCAGCGACATGTCGCTGGGGATTGTCGCCGGAGAAAAGTTGTAGATAAAGCAGATATGGGATCATTCATTCTTCATAACACATCGAAAAAAATAAAAATAAACCATCCACCGGCGATTTTTGCAGCTGCCACCCACCAAATCCACCACCTTCACCGCATCACCCACCACCCCCACCACCACCACATAACCCACCACCTTCACCGTCTTCAACGCATCACCACCACACGCGCACACGAGCACGCCTTCACCGCATCACCACTACACGAGCATACGAGCACCTCCTCCTCCTCCTCCTCTAATCCATAATTCTATATCTTCTTTTTCTAACCCTCTAATTATCGGTGGTGCGTGTTATTTTTTTTCGTGGTTCGACGCACACGGTTTGTTAGATGTTTTTTTTTTAATTTTGTTAATTATAGTATGATTTGGTTAAACAAGTTTATTATTGTTGTAAGAAAATTTTGATAATAATTTTTTTTTTTGGTTTTGGCAGTCGCGACAGCAGCCAAGAAGAGAACGAGCCGTGATCAAGCCGAGTCCATAGCCGAGCCGACAACTAGCCAAATCCACAGCCAAGGTATGTTTTATTTTTTTTCTCCTTTTGGTATCCCCGGTGACATGTCGCTGGGGAATGTTTATTGTTTAAATTTTGTTAGTTTATAATTATTATTAGTTGAATTGCGTTGAAATTATGTATGTTTCGTTTTTAAATGAATATGCGTTTGATATTTGTTTTATTGAACCCTTTAGGAATGTTTTAGGATTTTAGTGATTAATTTCGGAAAATCCCCGTCTGAATTTAATCATCCTATAGAAAACCTGTCCGAAATTAATTTATTAGAAATTAATTTTGGAAAGTCCCCAGTTTGGGACTGCTTTTTGAATGTTTTGTCTCATTTAGGATATGAATGCGTATAATTGGTTTACTATTTGAGATGATTTCGACAGTGTTTCTCCTTTACTCCTACGAATATGTCTTTAAACACATATTTGGGGAGTTGAGGGGAAATGCTGCCGAAATTTTCTCAAATAGTAAATCGGTTATACGCATTCATATATGAGACGAATCATTCAAAGAGTGGGTTAGGATTGCCTTCCATAGTTGCACTAGGTGAACAAAACATCTCGTATTCCTCGTTTGAATGTGTTTAATTAAGTTGCATATAATAACTAAATGTATCGTTAAAACGCAGTTATGGTATTCGATGATAAGACTTGGACACTTTTACAGCGTCATGAACCATTATTTTTTATCGGTCTTCAAAAATTCGTCGATCATTGCAAGCCGTTAGTGAATAGTGCCGGGAAAATAAAATGTCCATGCAAGTCTTGTCGAAATATATTATGGGTACACATCAAACACCTTTCAGACCACATTATGAGACAAGGGTGGGACCCACGTTATAAAATATGGGTGGAACACGGTGAACCGGCTCCACCTACGCCACCGCCAGTAATAGATAACACAAGACAACCTCTGATGAGTGACATGACAGCGTTACTTAATGATCTTAGCTATATTCCTCCGAATAATGAACACAATGAACCAACTCAAGGAGATATTGGTGAGACAAGTAACGAACCAACTCAAGCTACACGTAACGAGTTTGAAGAGTTACATGACAGTGGCAATGAGGAGCTGTACCCCGGTTGTGACTATGTGACTCGATTAGACTCTATGGCAAAGTTTACCTATTTTAAGGCTAAAGGTAGATTGACTGATTCTATATTCAATGAAATGTTAGAGTTTTTCCAAAATGTATTTCCCATCAGTAAAGGATTCAAGCTCCCACCGTTATACTATGCAATAAAGAAGACATTTAAAATGATCGGGTTAGGGTACGAGTTGATACATGCTTGTGAACACGATTGCTGCTTATTTCGGGGAGACAATAACAAAGATTTGGATTTATGTCCGGTGTGCAATACGAGTAGATGGAAAGACAGTAACACGCCGGGGAAGAAAGTTCCTAAAAAGGTGTTGCGTTACTTTCTGATCATTCCTAGACTACAACGTTTGTACAAGTCTAGTCACACTGCAATGGATATGATTTGGCATGCTACTGGAAAGTGTACGGAGCCCAGTAAGATGCAACACCCGGTTGATGGTGGAGCATGGAAGAAATTTGACAATAAGTATCCAGATTTTGCAAAAGAACCAAGAAATGTTCTTGTAAATTTAGCAATTTCAGTACGAAAAATCAGTGTAACAGATATATTCGATCTTTTGGTTCTATCAAAAGTCGTTTATTAGGAATTCGGTATTAAACTCGGTATTGTCGAATTTGTTAAGATTCACAAATTCGGTTACATCGAATTTGTGATATAGGGAATTTTACTAAGTCAAAAATCGGTAATAAGCTTTACAAGTCAGTTTACACTTTCATTTCACGGTTTTATCGAGTTTTGAAGTGTTAAAAATCGATTGCTCAAGATTTACTAAAACTCGGTAATCAAATTCGGTTCTATCGAATTTGAGTTTTTAAAAAACATTTGGATTATCTAATCATCCTAAAATTCGGTTTTATCGAATTTGTGGTTATTAATAATTCATAATTGTTAGATTTTATCCTACCGAGTTTATAGTGAATAGTGTTACCGAGTTTAAGTAGTTTGTAGATTACCGAGTTTAGTATTTGAAGATTTCCGAGTTTGTTAGTGTACTGTTCGAGAAGGGTATTCGTTTACAGATTACGTGAACAGTGTTACCGAATTTGACTACTGTTACCGAGTTTGGATATTTTCTCACAAATCTCACTCATATTCGTCTAAAAAGATCCAATTTTTGAATCTTAAGACATGTCGACATCCAAAACATACCAACAATCCCTTGCTGAAGCCGGTTCTGAGACTAGGCCACCCATGCTTGAAAGGGGTAGTTACATACCATGGGCGAGTAGATTCAAACGATTTCTTAATCGCAAGAGTGAAAACCGGAAGTGGCTTCTCAAAGCACTAGAAGATGGCCCTTATGTGTTTAAGACCATCACACCTACAGGTTCATAATTACCAAGGTTGCAAGATGTAGACGATCTTGAAGGAGATGACTTATTATACTATGATGTAGAAATAGAACTCACGAGTATGATTCTTCTGTCTATTCCTAATGAGATTTACAATTCTGTGGATTCTTGTAAGACGGCCAAGGAAATATGGGAATGTGTTGAACGTTTGATGAGGGGAACTATACAAAACTAAGTTGACAGGGAGACGCAATTTACAAATGAGTTTGATCAATTTCTTGCTGAACCAGGAGAGTCACTAGTTTCAGTCTACAATTGTTTTGCTCAGTTAATGAATGATTTGGAACGAAACAACATGAAGTTTCTAACTGTTTCAATTAACACAAAGTTTCTCAATAGTTTGCAACCGGAATGGTTGAAATATGTGACTCAAGTTCGTTTGGCTAAGAAATTGACAGTTGATTCGTTTGATG